>CM048819.1:11889531-12099780 GCA_026586065.1 Dioscorea zingiberensis
AACAACCAAAACACGAGTTCTAGTTCTCAAAAAATTTGAGAATTAGGAAAGGAAGAATTAAGCACATCAAGAGGAGTTTTATAACCAAGAACACGAGATGACATCCGATTGATTTAGTAACAAGAAGCAAGTAGGGTATTCCCCAAAAAATATTTTGGAACATTAAATTAAAGATGAGAGATCTAGACACCTTTAAGAGATGTCAGTTTTTATGTTCAGAGACATCATTTTGTTGAGATGTGCTAGGACAAAGAACTTTGATGTTAAGGAATCACCAAGAACATAATTAAAATATTCGGTTCCATTTCTGTTTACAAGATTTGAATATTTGAATCATATTAAGTTTTGATCATGGAATGAAATTTCTTAAAGATGTGACAACTTCAGATTTATCCTTTAATAAGTATACCCAATAAACACGAGTGTGATTATCAACAAATGAAATAAACCATCTTTTATTAGAAAGAGTAGAGACATGAGAAGGACCCCAAAGGTCACTATGAACAAGAGCAAAAGGCTTTAAAGCCCTGTATGGTTGAGAAGGAAATGGAACACACTTATCTTTAGCTACCTGGCAAACTTCATAAGAAAAAGAATCATTGGACCTAAACAAACTAGGATATAAATGTTTCAAATATACAAAATTAAGACGACATAGGCGACAATGAAGCAACATTATTTGTCGGTGACGAGGAATGGAAATAGAACCTGTAACCGCTAACCGTTTGACAACACTTACTCGAGGGAAATTCTTTCTTGAAGTAGTATAAGCTCAAGTCCTCTTTAGCATGTCCAATCATCTAGCCCAATTTCTGGTCCTGGAACACATACAAAGAATTAAACTTAACAATGCACTTGAGATCCAAGTGATTTTGTGATGTAAAGCATGTTGCAGAGTTTTGGAACATATTAAAATACTTATGAGAAAAATGCATCTTCGTGACTAAGAACAATAGAATCGGTTCCGATTCACGGTAGTAAAGAGATCCATCAACGCATCTCGACAAACCGTTTACTAGCCGTGAGGTTATAATCAAGATGGCTCAAATGATTTCCAATCAAGTACGCCGGAAGCACTGCGGAATTAATGCCGATCCAGGACTGCCAGCCTTTTACGGACTTAGGATGAAATTACAATCTTCGGATTGAAGCCACGGTATGAGAGGCTTGGAAGGAGAGTGTTCGCCGTGGTAAGGAAGAGAGTAGACCTGTTTGCTTTCGAGTGCTCGAAGTTAAGCCTCGTGGGGAAAGGAATCTAAATTGGAAGAATCGAGGAAGGATCTGTATCTTCTGGCGTTTGAAATCCCTTTCAATACCATCCGATCTTTGGGATGCTTGGCATGGAACCCAATTGGTTAGTTTTCCATGAATTTTTACCGCATGTGGCCTTTGTACTTTACATATAGATCTTTTGGGCAATGATCCACACCATTGGAGTGCTATGGCATGTCATTTGGAATATAGATAGTGCTCACATGGGAAGATGGCAAGGAAAGTGGATGTGCTTAAAATATAACATAGGGTCAGCCATGTACCATTAGCCTTAGGGCTTTTGGTGCTTAATAGGACCCCAAATAATATCAGACTCCAAAAATTAGATTCTGGGACTAATTAAAATTCAACATGAGTATGTGAAAGCTAGTGTAAGCCACTCTTAACCGCTAAGCACGTAAAAGTAATCCTAGAATCACCACCCCCGGATAAAAGCGAAAAAAAAAATCGAGGCAATTTGATCCACTGACCTCGACGTGTAGCAAGCCGGGTACTTGAAAGTAGCGCCTTCCGATATCCTCGCAAGCCGTGACCTCTGACACGATAAAAGTTAAAAGTATGAGGAAATGTAGGTTGCCTTAGTTTAAAAGGGGAGTAGTGTTGGAATGTAACAAATTATAGTTCTACAGTGGATATGAGAAAAAAGCTGAGAGGGACATTATAAGTGGGAACCACATTCCATAAGTGAGTGAGGCGCTTTTGGGTTTGAAGCAGATTAAACAAAACCGCTGCTAGTGGATTGAATTTGGCCCAAAGCGGACAATAATATCACCAATACTTTCAGTGCGGAAATGTACCAGGGTATCCCAAAACTTTCAACATGGTATCGTAGCTAGTAGAGTAAACCCACGGGATGGTACAGCATTAATTATCCCGGGATAAGCTCCACCTCGAAAATAAATAAATAAATGAAATAGGCAATGGAAATAAAAAAAGGCAAGAGTTCCCACAGTCATGGCCTCATTGACGTGGCAGGTTCCAAAGTAGGCCTCCTCCGACCTCAGTGGCAGTTCTACGCCTCGACGACTGATAAAGTGGGGTTACAACCGGTCCACACAAAGAATCTGGGCTTTGAACTTCTGAGGTACGAAGTGTTGGAATATAGATAGTCCCACATCGGAAGATGTGAGAAAGTGGATGTGCTTAAAATATAACATGGGGTCCTCACACTTATTGAAGCTTTAGGGCTTTTGGTGTGCCATAGGACCCCAAATAATATGGGAGACTCCAAAAATTAGGATGTGGGACTAATTAAAGATTCAACACTATGACTCGGTGCTAATTTTATCAAGGTCACGAAAGCGGCCAATGGCGTAAGATTCAATCAGAGTTGTTGGAGAGTTAAGATTTCCCAAGCATCACCTTACTTGTGAAGGCTTTAGCCTTGCTGCATGCACTGTTGCAAATGTGTCATTGCATCATAATACGAAAGAGTATAGTCTGAAGTGCGAATAATCCGACCTCAAACTTCGTCGAGCTGATGGGTATAGTCTTGGAAGCAAAAATCATGAAACCACTTTCTCGAGCCAACAGCGTTTGTCTATAAATCTTGGCATTGCAGCGAGAGTCATTGAGAAT
Organism: Dioscorea zingiberensis; assembly: GCA_026586065.1. NCBI lineage: Eukaryota > Viridiplantae > Streptophyta > Magnoliopsida > Dioscoreales > Dioscoreaceae > Dioscorea > Dioscorea zingiberensis. Next base: position 11,892,382 of record CM048819.1, read on the forward strand.
TCAATTTGGTTCGATTAAATAGCAAAGATCAAGTTGTTACCCAAGCTTCTTTAAGAAATTAAGAATTAAAATTGGATTCTTGAATCATAGCCCACATGCAGCGAATATGGGTAGGGAACCAGTGTATGAAGGTATAACATTTGAGAGTGCATCTTCTAGGTCAAAGTATGCCAATGTGACAATAACTCCAAATAGATTTTATACATAGGGAGTATAGATTCTCTTAACAATACTCTCCTCCATATGGAATGAATGGAATCATGCCAAATTCACCATCGAAGGTTTTGAACTTCCCACGCTTCGGGTATGCAGGGCATGTCAACATCATGTTAGCGGAATGGACCCGTCCCAAGTAGCCAGAACCTTCTCCTTCAGCGCAAAACCACCATTATTTGAACGAAGCTTGAGACTCCACTTGAAGAAAAATTGTGTCTATTTAGTTTTAGAAAGTGCAGTAATTTGAAGCGTGGGATAAGGGGAAATGATCAAAAGCCAGATAGTAGCTGGGAGACCCGATTATTGGAGGAGTAGGTTGAGAGGTGTCGATGCCACGCTCAAAAACCAAAACACCTACCTCAGTTCTGCTTGATTATGGAGCATCTTGACCATCGCCTCCCTCTGGACTTCAATAGCTTTTACTCTCTAATACTATAAAGCTTAATAAAAGAAAAGGAGTTGATAATAAACACTTTGTATTTATTTCTCGAGAATTGAATGAATTACCTGGTGATCTAATCAACTTATTTATATAATAGGGAAACCACGCGGTTCATGTAACAAGAACTCTAAAAAATAGGAAATAAACTAAAAAATACCTACTAATAACCTTCCCTAAAATTATGCATACACACTCTCACACTGACTCTTGTAATTTCCATCTTACATACTATTTCACTTTACACTACGGCCCTCTATTTGGCATTCTATACAACTAGAGAAAAAGATTACATGAGGAAGCACTTGGGCTATGCCATATTGCAACTTCATTGCTTTTCTTAATGAGTATTATTATTGTAGATGGAGTGGTTATGCTTTTCGACGTTACTATAGGAATCTCAATTTTTTATAAAGGATCATTTCCTTTTGTTTTATGGCTGAAACAAATTTCATGAATTTATAGAGGTTGTAGCACCTTTTTCTTAACTTCAAAGCTTCTGCTATGCCTCTCACAGGTTTGACGATTCAAGCCAATATGTATTACAAAAATGCTTATCAGTTAAGGACTAGTCAAAAAGATCAAAGAACTTTACTTATGCAACTAGCATGATGCGTTTTTGACTTTAAACATGCTGTATTTCCTTTTATTTGCCTATACCTTTCGGTTTCCTTATAAAAACAAATTATCTGATGTATGTACAAATCTGCGGTGGGCTTTTAAAAAGAAAAAGGTGGCTATTAAGTATATTTGGCAATCAAAGATGCATGACAAAACATACAAGTGTAAGAACTTGTGGAAGCATGACAAATGTGTCTTTAATCATGAAAGGATTGCATTAGGATCTGTTTGGTTCATGTAATACTAGAGGATTTCCAGAGTCCAGATGGGAACACGAGTGATTCCATGTTATGTTCCGTGTTCCACTTCTCTCAAAACAAGATGTAGCACAATTGTTCTGTAAAATAGATACTTTACCAAATAAAATATTGGAACAACAAAACTTTTGTGTCTTGTCCAGTCTTGTATTAGTTGCCAAGCGCTGCCTAATATTACAATACAGTTCTTTAGCTTAGCTTCACAGTGTAGTTAGAATCCTTTTGATTTAAATCTTATATCATGGATTTTAGTCCTTTGTTTGGTAAGCATAACAAGCGGTATCTTGCTCAGAAAACAATTATATCTGTGAATTAGTCTCCTTCAGTTGCTAAATTTATTAGGGTAAGAGAAAAATACATACTTATCAGTCATTATTTCTATATTTACTCTTTTTTTTATTTTGATTTGCCAAAATATAATTGATACTGATACTTGTTTTCTAGAATTCTTATCTCAATGTTTCTTGAAATATGAAAGTTTTAATGAATTATTAGATGAGTTCTGAGGATCTACAATTGTTTTACACTGTCCTACTAGTGCCGAGTTTTTTCCTGTACTCATGGGTTGCAAAATTGCAGTGTGCCCTTTTGAGCGTTCGTTTATAAATGCACCTGGACCTTGTGTTCTCTTTGCGACACCTGGGATGATAAGTGGTGGCTTCTCCCTCGAGGTATTCAAGCAATGGGCCCCATCAGAAATCAACCTTGTTACATTGCCAGGGTATGCTAATATCCATATGTTGATTAAGGCTTTGTAGTTTTGTTTGTTTTTTATTTTTTTTTAATTTACACATTTATAACCTGGACTAACAGCAAGGTAAATGTGAAGAAAAATGAACAAATATTACTTGAATGGCATCCCATGCATTTGCTGAAATTGTTGGCCACCCTTCTTAACTAGAAAATAACTGAATTTTGTTTTCATGTTTTTAATTCTACTTTATTTTGATCTTTCTCGTAGGTACTGTGTTGCTGGAACCATAGGGCACAAGTTGATGTCAGGTAAACCTACCAGAATTGATTTGGACAAAGATACCCACATTGACGTCCGTTGTCAGGTATTCCCAATACCGAACTTATGGACCATTCAGATGTAGTAACGCCATTATCATCTAAATTGCTAATTTGAAAGCATTTGGATGCATGATTTAAATCTAACTTAGCCTATACATCTCACATGCAAGGTAGTCAGACCCGGCCCGGGCATTGACCCGGCCAAGCCTAGGGGTCAGGGGTCAAGGGTTCAACCGGGGTCAACCCGGGGTTGAACCGAGGTCAATAATAAAATATTAAAAAATAACATATAATAATTAATAATGACAAAATATGATATAAAAATATAATAATATTAATAAAAAACATGATTAACTAAATTGATAACTATATTAGTTTAAGTGTTTTAGGCTTTTAGCTTTTACAGGAGAAAAAGTGAAAAACAGTGGATGAGGGGAGAGTTATAACTTATAACTTATAACTTATGACTATATTAGTTTAAGTGTTTTAGGCTTTTAGCTTTTACAGGAGAAAAACAGTGGATGAGGGGAGAGTTTGGTATTTTTCTTCAATGAAAAAGTGAAAAACTGAAAAACATGGAGAGTGGCTTTGTGATTGTGATTTCAATCTTTTTATGTATGATTTTGAGAAGGTTTGTGGTATTCTTCTCCAATGAATTAACATATAAAAATTTGAAAATAACAAAGTTCACTCTTTCTAAGAAGTTCACTAACTTCTCTGAATTAAATTTACATATGAAAACATTGAAAAATGAAAAAACAATAACACTAAATTCAGAATCAAAAAATCTAAAATTTTATAATTTCATTAACATGATTCAAGTCATTGAAGTCATTGAACTTGAACACTTGAACCACAAAATCGTCAAATCTTAAAATTCAAATTGTTTACCGTGTGGAGTGGAGACCGAGAGAGGGAGAAGCATGACTCTAATCTTGAAACTTTTGAATTTTGTGAAATCGTCTGCAAGGCAGGTGGAGAGTCCGAGAGAGTCGAGACTTCGAGACTTGAGACAAACTAGAGAGTAGAGAGATATGGAGTGAAGAGAGGGAATCCATGTCGTGGGACTACGTGGCGCTGAGCTAAACTCCAGTATGAAATAGTGGAGCGGATATGAGGACTTGAAAATCAAAACTAAAAAGTCTAAAAAGAAAACTCGGTCCAATGACTCAATAGTAACCCTAAAATTGTGGACTGGGTTGACTTTCGACCCGGGTCAACCGGGTCCCAGGAACCGGCCGGGTCGCCTGGTCACTTGCCCGCTCAACTTCATTTCCGGTTGAAGGGTGTTCGACCGCCGTATGGCCGGTTCCCGTTTTCAGTTGGCTGGCGGGCCGGTCCGGGTGTGCGACTACCTTGCTCACATCGCATGTCGATGACTGGAGCCTTCGTAGGGTAGACAAAATCCTTATTAATAACTAGGATGTCTAGGATGATGACGAACTTTATTACCGATATAGTTTTGCGATGTCATGGAAGTATACAAATTTTAGACTCTAATTCAATAGTACGTGGTATATACAATGATCATTCTTGTTGGCAACGAACATAAGGGTTTTGTTTGACATTTGCTCTCTATTTGTTTTATTCCATTTTTTATTGGGTTAGATTGAAGATTTAGCAAGCATTAATAATTCAGAGATGCTATTTTTTGGTTCACATCTGAGGAGGCAGATTAAGGCTGATCAAGCTCAACATAGAGAATTGATGAATATTCTATTAAGGGCAAATGTTTGTGTTTGGTGAAGTGGGGAAATCAGGAAATGGACCCGATTTCACCGACTTCAGTCGTGGTGTTTTAGGAAGGGGAAGTGATCCCCTTATTTCCTCACTTCCTCGTTTTGTTTGAGCTTGACTTCAGCTAAGGAGGCATTCACTTGTTCGAAAGTGACACTTCGGAGAAGTGGATTGGAAGTGTTAGTTCCCCGAAGTGACCAAAGTGACCGTAAAATTAGACCCATGGTGTGCTTTTGAGTGTAAATGGTGACTGTTATAAGTGTTCACTTTTTCACTTTGGATGTTTTTTTTTTGTGAAAGTGAGGCTGAAGTGGGATTAAAGTGGGTTGGGACTCAAGTGGGGTTGAAGTGACCTTTTATCCCAAGGGCACTTCGCCCACTTCGGTTCAAAATCGACTGAAGTGGGTCTAGTTAATTTTTGACGGAAGTCCCACTTTAACGGAAGTGGGCAAAGTGAGACTTCCGCCTAAAAGAACACATGTAGTTGTGGAAATGGGCCACTTTCCCCACTTTCGCTACTCATTTATCTATCAAAGAACGCCCCCTAAAACTCTCCGAAGAGGGGGGAGTGGCCATTTTTTATAAATTTGAGTTCATGATTGTATCACTTCACTCAAAAGAGAAACACTACAATTGGCACTTCATCTCCATGTTCCCACTTCACCACAAACATGCCCTAAAGGAAAGCAACATGTTGATTGTACTCTAGGTATCTATATTCATTATATGATATCTTTACTTGTTACCATTTTCCTTTTCACTGCTTTTTTATATTTCTCTTTAGTTATTGTTCGAGTTAAATTATCCTTGTAATTTGGGCTTTTCTTAAATTGATACAAATTAAATGCACCTGGTGACAGGAAAGTTATTAGTGTGCTGGAGCTTATTGCTTTATTCTGACAGGAAAGTTATTAGTGTGATGGAGGATATTGCTTTATTCTGAAAGAAAATATGCATATGATTTTAATTGGATGCTATTGTGTCAACATATGCAACGCTGATACATAGAAAGCAACCAAGCTCAATATGCAGAGTTTGTGGCATTTAATATAATCATTCTGAACTTACTCCCACATAATTACATGATTGTACAATGCCAGTCCATGTTTTCGTTAACGTATAATACTTTCTCATCAAATGTTTGTCCGGAGTCTCTTTTCCTGATTTTCAAATGTTTTAATGAATCCAGATTCATCAGCTATCGTTTAGTCCTCATACAGATGCTAAAGGGATCATGGATCTTGTTGGACTTCTATCTCCGCAACATGTTATACTCGTACATGGAGAGAAACCAAAGATGGCTTTGTTAAAAGGAAGAATTCAAACCGAACTGGGTATTCAATGTTATGATCCAGCAAACAATGAGACAGTGTTCATACCAACAAATCGAACCGTCAAAACTGATGCAACAAAGCATTCATCAAAAGTTGTTCCATTGCAGATTTTCATATCTCGAGCAATCCCTTGGTGGGCCTTACAGATTCAAATTGTGAGGCTATTATAGACTTTTCGAGGCAGTTGAAGACAAGAAGGAAGCTGAAGGCATCCTTGTGATGGATAAAACAAAAAGGGCCAAAATTGTATGTGAAAATGAGCTTATGCTGAAGTTGGGTGTGGAAGAGCATGGTGTGAAATTAGCTTATTGTTGCCCTGTATACATTGACTTTCATGAACAAACATCTCATCAATTGGCAAGTGGATCCTGTGTAGCCCTTGAGAATGAAAATTCCTCTCTGGAAGCAGCAAGATCACCAAAATGTTCTTCACTTCAGATACTGCATAGAAGATTGGAATCACAAATTTGTTGCAAGAATCTTAAAGGGAATCCTGATTATCTCAAGCTAAACTCCATTACGATACATTCTTGTTCGAGGAACTTTTGTCCTTACCGAACCAGGGAGGAAAACGGAGGCAGACCAATGCAATATTTCTGTTGTAGCTGGTCACCAGTTGATCAAGATCTGGCTTGGAAGCTGATATCTGTCATGAAAGGTTCAGATACAAGTTTGGCTCAGGATATTTGTAGAATGCAAGAGATGCCTTGAAATTAGTGCTATGCATTTAGAGTTGACAAAAAAAATGGTAGATGGTTAAGAAATTAGGAGATTTTTTTTTGAAAGAGCAATTTTGTATTTTATTTGTTTGTGGAGTGATAAATCTGACTGGTTCTATGACCGATAATTTTTCATACTCTTTGAATTTCTTTAAAAGAGTAGTCTCAATTTCAAAAAAGGGTCCATGGACTGGAAAATCACAGTGAAAAAACAGTTTATTGAGTTTGATGGGTTACATTGTAATGTATGATTCATAAGACTGATTACATAGTAGAGCCAAGGTGTTCCATGCCTTGTCTAGTTGGTGACAATGTGGTAGCATTTGGTGCTTTCCCCTGATGAGACCATAGAGAGTTTCAGGAATTAATATACCATTATACAAATAATTTCTAAATAAAAACATTAAACGAAAAATGGGGATAAATATATGGATATTGAACCAAAAAAAATAATAGTAGTAAACAAAATTAAGGGAAGTTAAAGAGAAATGTGAAGTGATAAATGATTCTAAATAATTATTTCGATCCATGATTCTAAACATTTTTCATAATTTGAAATGTAACATGCACTTGACTTTTCTATAATGTAAGGATTACAACCGCTACCTATTTATGACATGTATGATGCAATCATGAGAAAGTTATCGTCTTTCATACTCTTACATGGGCAATGTTGTACTATAAAAAATAATAGTCACAATATTGATAATAAAACTAGTCTTAGTCCTACTGACTCAACTCACAACATAGTTCAATTGATTGCGTCCATCCTTATCATACTCAATTGACTATCTCCAACCACATTAAGCTTGACATACACTGAGCCACAGTCTGAATGTAAGGAACTCAAGTTTCAAAATAGTAAAAACTGACCATGCTTTTGCATTATTCTCGATTTAGTAGAGTCACAATTAAATTGAGACCATGGCTCAGTAATTAAGCCCCTTGCCCATTCAAGTGAATTTAGACAAAATGATTCAATGTAAGCCATTTCAACCTAAAACTAAAATTGGATCTCAGACTATTTTAGTTTAGCTAAACATTTTTAATACAGTAATATTAAGTGTTAGATAATATTTAAATAATATGTTAGAGATCCAAAAGATGGTTTGGAGTGATCTAGTTCACTAAATCTATCATCAAAAATTCAAAATATTTGATGGTAACTTTAGAGACCAATGTATTATGAAAAAAGTATCACAAAAATAAAGGTGCACTTCACTAATATATTCTCTTGATCAACCCATCAATCTGTAATAATATACTTAAGCATCATTATACTGTATAATTATGCCCTAATTGACAAAATTCACTATCATCACATATCATTCTACTGCTTTTTGATGTTATTGTTGGCAAAGCATCTAACTTTATTCAAAGTTATAACTGGTTTTAAGACATTAGAAACTATTGACTTAACCATAGGTACCTAAATAATCCCAATGTGTGTTTGTGTGTGTCTGCACGCACTAGCGCGTGTGTAAAAGTAATTTTGGTACTACACTATGAGAAGGTGAATTTAAAATATGGATCATGCATTAAGTACATGGTTAACAAACATATAGAAAACATAATGGTTAGGTGTACTTAATTATATCTCTAATATTACAAGACCATACACACAACTTCATAAGCAAATAAACAATTCTGAAAAAAAAAAAATGGTTCCGAACTTTTCATGAAAGAAATTCATTTGGATAAATGAAATTATGATTTGGATTCAGAGATTAAACCATTTTAAGTAATATACCTCAATGTCAAATTCATCACTTTTATTGTACAAGTACAGAGGTTCACTTGCAATTAGAAGAGCAGCTTCCATTTCAAGAAATCCTGCTGCTACCATCCTTCTTAGCACCCTGCGTTGGGAGGACTTTCCTCTTCCACATGGTTCAACATTAAAGATAGATTAGAGAGAGAACATCATTAATTAAAAAAATAATGCTAAAATATTAACTCAAAATAGATTTGGACATCTAAATAGTGTAGTGTAATGCAGAGTCAATCCATAAAATGTTTTGCAAACCATATTAAAAAAAACATAAAATTCCAAAATGTAATTTTATCAACCTTCTTGGATCTGTAAATGGGTTTAGAATCTCTGGAGCTGGTAAAGATTCCAGCAAGCAATGCAGATTCTCCCACAGTAAGGAAAGAAGGTTGCTTTCCAAAAGTAAAATATGGATGCCGATTCAATGCCAAACTTTCCATGTCCCCAGTACATCTGCATCATTGGTAGTGTATATTCAGAAAAATTCAAACCCTGTACAGACACAGTTAACAATATAGGATACTAAAGAATCATTTTAGATCAAAAAGGATATAAGCTTGATGAAATTATGATTGGAAAGATTGAAAAATTCCTAATGATTGAAACCACTAGCAAGAAGTACAACAAAATTGAGAGAAAATCAATTGAAAATATAACTCTGTAATTTCCTTCATAATAGATTATGGAAAATCACTCTTTAGCTGGTATCATTTGAAATTGTCCATATTCCACCAACAGAACTCATATATAACTTGGTTATATAAAATTCTATGCAGTGACCTCATAGTTAACAATAATCATCAATCATACTAAAAGGAAAGCTTCCTAAAAACAAAATTGATCTTTCAATAAATTCTGTTAACAAATATTATTACTATTAAATAAATACTTCATACAATAATTAAATCATAGTTTTTCTTGGTTAGAAGTTTCAATTGTGCCTTCCATGGGAGCAAAGAAAAACCTACCAAGAAAAAAGGGCCAAAAATAACAATTTGAAATCATACAAAATACAGACATATTATGGGAAGATAAACACTAGTAAAGAAGCAATAAATGATTCAGAGACAATGAGAAGTTTCCAGTAACATAATAATTTGGAAATCTATAAACATTAAAGCAGCAAAGATAAGTTTGTCATTAACTTATATGGCATTATATGTTATAGAATAAATGACAGTCTCTATCTAATATTGCATATGTCAAACAGGAAATTTTTGTTCTTGTAGAAAGAAACTTCTTTTAGAAGTCTAAATATAGAAGACAATTTTCATTTATGTTAAAGCCTGTCAGGGTTATTAATGGAGAACATATCCATAACACTAGTGAAGATCAACATGCAATTATAAGAAAATTGGAAAGAAAGCATGAGAAAAAAAAAGGTTTTTAGCTCCAAGATGATACCTTCCTAAACCCTAAATGGTAATTATTATTTCAACTTAGAGTTAAGATGTGTCTGAAAAAAAAGAACTCGAATTTCATGGAGTTCCATTAGCTGCAAGCATTGGTCAATGTAGCTTGACAGGAAAAGGGGCAAGATTGACCATTCTAGATGTAAAAGGGTTAAAAGGAATGCAAACTAGAGATAATTGTAATTGTATAGTTCCAGCCTCTAAACCCTCTCAAGAAAATGTTGTTTTTGGGTAAGGGACAAGGCCTTTTTGCCATCGACAAAGGGGCCAATAAGGAAAACCAAATAAAAATAACCAATAAGACCATTTTCCTTCATAATTATGGAAAGTGAAACAAAATAATCTTATTCATAGTCCATGATTTTTTTTACAGGGAACTGCTAAAAGGGACTACTACTCATACTTAGGAAACTATTTCCATAATTGCATTGAAAAGGATTTGCATAACTCTCAATGAGATAATTGTCACAATAAAATGAATTTTCATAATTATTAACCTTGAAGCTAGATTGTTAATTTAAATGTAATTGTAAGGTTTTCCTCATTTTTCTTTACTCTCACATAAATAGCAAATTTGGCATATTTGTTCATGAATTATATTTTACTTCATCACATATAAGGATAATTGAATGAAGTGGAACTATTTGGAAAAGTAGAAGTGACCTCAATTTGCATTTTTTGTGGTTGGGTCCTTATTACCTGTAAGCTAACGTATTTATTATCTTTTTGCTAAAGATGGTATAGTCTCTTTCATGTTTAAACATGATGAAGCAAAATTATTAATTGGAGGGTCAAGTTTAAGAGTACAAGCAATATATCAGTTTATTAGTTATATATCAATTTTTGACTTGTTTAGTAATGGTTGATCAGGTCATACATAGAATTAAAAATTTAAATGTGAATCTTTGAGAAGGAGAGAAGTATGAATCCAACTTGGAGGATCTTGAATCTAATTAGCACTGTTGAAATTGTATAATGGATTATGAAAGCTGTACTTCTATTTTATTCTAAAATCTCATGTGTTGTTTTTACTTTATTCAACCTTCCATAAATTAACTAGAGCTTATCAAAGGGATCAATAACGTCTCCCTTTCAGGAATCATGAATTAAAACTTGTGAACTACTCGCTTACCAATATTATGGAAGGCCCTAGAACACATTTCTATCATGATCGCTTGATTAATCAAATATCCAAGATCTATTAGAGAAGGATCATCCTTATAACTTCATTTATGAGCCAAAAGAAAACACATTAAGCTAGATCTCAAAAAACCTCTCATATTAAGAAGATAGATTTTGGTGTGTAGGTGAAATTGACCAATCATATGCTATCTATTGTATCTTATTTTTTGGTCAGCGTAAAACCATTAAAGTCATGATATAAACTCTCATAGGATCATAGCATCATACTTTGATGACTTGATTGATACGTGCCTAGCTACATGCCATGATCCAACAGTTTTATTGATTTGAAGTTAAAATGGGGCTCACTCATAATAATCTCATTCAAGGTAGACCTATGAAAAGGAAGTACTTAAAGTTGCAATTTTTACAATTCGTTATGTTGTACCAAATCAACTAAAAGTCTTATAATCATTTAATTTTTCTTTTTTACCTTCTAAGCGTTCTTTAATTTTTTGTAGACTAGCCACTTTTGTATTTTTCACAAGTTATTTAAATCATTCATGCATTTTGCATGTATTTAGAATAAAAATTAATTTTGGATCTCATTCTTGTGGCTTTTGCGGTGTAGTTTGTAGATTAGTTTTGAGTCTACAAAGGAATTTCCTTTAGGTAGAATCTCTGTAAAGTTGCTTAAGAAACAAAGTCTGTTAAATAACATGTGTCTTTGACAATTTGGTTGCTCATTGTGTAGATGTCAAACATTGCTTTTTTCACTTTATGCATTAGATGAGCATATATATATTACTTTATTTTGTACACTTTAAAGATTGGCAATCTATGCTCAATATCTCAATCTAATAGGGCATGGAAAGGTATTTACCAAAAAAAACCAAAACAATGATGAATGGAGAAAAGAGAATCTCTTTAGCAGCTAGATAAAGGGGCAGATGTAAATAGCGAAGTGGATGAATACAGTAGAATGCCATTTAATTAAAAATAAATGATTTCTTATCCCTTTATTGTTGGCCCATGCATCAGCTAATCAATGGCCAATATAACAAAAATATACTTTACATTTAATAAGCAGAGAGAAGTGAGCTACTAGCCACTAACCTACCGCATAAAAAAGAGTTCATACCAGTGATAACTAGGTGATTTCATGCAAAGGAAAAAAATCTGTAATTTTCTCACACCTTACTCAAATAGGAATATAGTATTTGACTTTTTGACATTTGCCTCTCCACTATCAAAGACAGTATCCCTCCACAAATTTCCTTGATATTTTTCCGTTCACTTGTCAGAAATACTCTCTTCACAAGCTGTCCAATAATTTTAAAGGCGAATACATCAGCTTCAACAGCACTTTTTAACCAATGTATCCCAGTAAGTATAAGTGTGCAAGACTTTAATGAACAATAATTCTATTGTAAAATTTTGTCAAGAAGTAACTTACTATAGAAGACATTTATACAAAGAATGGAATAAATTGTAATGCACAAGCATTTAATAATTATAAACAACTATGAATCTCTTTAAAAACTCAACACTAATTACTTCCTCAGATGATGCAAAATAAACTCAACCAAACTTTTCCCCTAGTTAGAAATGCTCAATAAAGGGTATTTATTGTTTAAATTGTTGCTTATTCAGGCAACAAAAGGGTCATGCTGTCATATATTAACATAAAATTTTTACATGAAATATAAAAACAAAATGTATAACAGAAGTTCATCCTTATTTGAGAGATGAAGAAATACAGTCTTATGATAAAATAAGGATACAACTACTAAGGATTTTAATTGTTATTAAAGGAAGAGGAGAGCAAATATCTTTTATGTTTTCCTAAATTCAAAGAGCTTACAGTCTAGATCCATGTGACTACAATATGAAGGCAAATATCTTTATACTTTGCCTTGGTCTCTACTGGACATATTGCCACCACTATTGATGTGTAGGAGCTACCACTTGTCAGACAAAAATTATTGGAGGAATCTTCTGATATTTTCCTTGCCAAGTTACCCCTAGGTTTGCTTCCAATGAATAGCATTCAACACCAAATTGAGTTATATCCTTACACCCCATACTTAGCTGAGCCAATTAATGGATGACATCTGAACAACTTGAGGAATTAAGGCATCAAGTAGAAGAGTTGTTGCAGCGTGGCTGGCAATTGAATGAGCTGCTTGTGAACTGTTCATGTTTGGATCAATTTAAGCTCAAGTTCAGCTTACGCATTTAGAAAACAAGTTGAACTCGAGTTGCATACTTAGAAATTAATTTTGAGCTGAATTCAAACATTAGTTGGGTCTTTTGAGTTGGGCTCAAAATAACTTTACTAAAAATATATTATAATAGATATGTTATCATATTATAATTAATTATTTTATCACATATATGGTAGAATTGTAAGAGCTTAGCTTTCTCACAGCCTGTCCTATTATTGGAACTTTCTTGAGGGAACATAAACTATATGCCAATGTTCAGAAGTGTTGTCTCTTCATCTCTAAGGTTATTATCTTCCTAGGATATTAAGTTTCAAGTAATGTGTTGATGCACGATAGCCGATCCTCCCTTATGATCGGCATCGATTCACGATCAGCGGTTATGATATGTTTCAAAAGGTTGGATGATGAGCAGAGAGGGAAACACAGTATGATGACGGAGTATCGCTCGGGGTGGAGCCTCCTTGAATGGTTGCTCTGAACTATTGAAAGTTGTTAAGAAAGAGACAATCAAAAGTGGGCACATCCCACGGGTTGACTCTAACGCCCAAGTTAGTAGCACGATAAGAATGTTTTTGAGAGAGAGAGAGAGGGGTCTTTTTTCCTTAGAATTAGCGGTTGTCCCCCATCTGTATTCCCCTCCTTGATCCCAGTCCAGTGGTCGCTTTCTCCATCCGACATCATCTCATCCCCGTCAAGGATATCCTTTATCGTACTATTATCCTTCCCTTGCCCCCAATTTACACCCCATGCCCAAGAGGGATGTTGGCTTGGGGATGTATACAGACTTACATGGACATTTCCCGGATAGAGCCGCCCATTATCATGATGGTCTAAGCCTAACAATAGCAAGATCAAGCAACACGAAGCTAGGCGACTCGACTACAATCACACAAATTTGTTCTTTCCACGGTCTTGCATATTTCTACAGGAGGTTTATCTGACATTTCAATTCCACATATGTCACCAATCATAAATTTGTTGAAGAAGAAGGATCTTAAGTGGACTTCAATAGTTGAGCAAGCCTTACAAACCATTAAAGAACACCTTACCAAAGCCCCATGTTTAGTCTTTCCAAATTTAGGTAAATTATTTGAGGTGGAATATGACGCATCCAAGATGGGTATAGGTGTTGTATACTTAAAGAGCAAGCTGCTTGTAGATTTTTCGGTGAGAAAATTTGGGGGCACCAAATTGTTATAAGCCATGCCGTCGAGTGCCGCCTACTGCAAGAGTATAGATTTAACTTGCATCACAAATTTGGTGTTCATAATAAAGTTGTTGATTCCCTTAGTTGAGGTACTCTTTACGATACTTCATATTGGTTGGAAGTAGTAGGGTTTGAGCATATTAATGAAAATAAAAATATGACCGCTTCATTTGGAATCGACCGCAATTTATCCGGATTAACCATGAAATAAAGTGGCAGCCCAATGCTACAAAGCTCTCGCATTGTGCGAGGTCCGGCAAAGGGTTGGACCACTTGGGTCTATTATGCGTGGCCTTACCATGCTTTTTAAAGCAAGAGGCTATTTCCATGACTTCGAACCCGTGAACTCAGTCACAAGCAACAACTTTACCGTTAAGCCAAGAACCATGAAATATAGATAAAAAATAATAATGTGGGAATAGTAAAAGACACAAGAGATTTAAGGTAATTGAGCTCTTTATTTGGTCTATGTCTATTGGCGGTAGAGGAGGAATTGTGAAAATAAGTATGGAAATCTGATTCTATTAGTGTAATTTACACTTATCGATTGGTTATGATTTCCTATTTAGGAGGATTCTTATTGCAACCTAATCTTCTTGATTTGTGGTTTTAATGTTATGAATTAGGCGTTGTGGCCACCATTAATGACGGAGCCCACACTATTAGTGGAAGGCACAAATGAAAACTTGAGAGACACAATTTCTTGACATCTTTGCCTTACTTTTGGCTATAAAAAGATAGGTGTTTTGAAGGTCAAGGACACACAAAGGCTTGAGACTAAAAGTCTTTTTAAGGGATAAAAACAAATAGTCTCATGGTAAAAGAGAGACACATATAAAGTTTATGAGAGTAAGCGAGGCTTTGTTCTCTGGAGGAAGACAATACATGGATAACGAATTGTTATTATTTTTTATACCTTTAGCATCATTATTTATACTTCCTTATAGTCATATTTATGAGAAATACTAAGGGATTTGAATTACTATGTATGGAGAGTTTTACTTTCTTGTTTTTTTCCATCTTTTGTCATACTAGAATTTCTCCTATACTTAGGCCAAATAAGGGTCGACCTGTGAAAAATGTGACTTGAAACATGCCAACATTAGTGGCTGAATTAGTCATGCAGGCCCACATTTAACCACTAATGAAGACTTATCTAAACCACCATTATTGACTTAACAAACCCTTCTTCTCTATATAAATGCTGGTGCTCCTTCAGATAGAGCACGCTCAGTTAGAAACAGTAAGTCTCAGGGTGTGCGTGAGAGATAGAGCAAGAGAGATTCTTGTAGAATTATTTATTGCTTTCTTATGCATTTAGCTATTATTATACTTCCTCATAGTCATACCTCTAAGAAATGTTTGAGTGTTATTGTAGAAATGGGTTTCGTGTTAGCGTCTGTTGATAGTGTTACTCTTTTATAATTCTTCATCTTTAATTTGTCATAGTGGAATTCTTCTTCTGCCGCTGGTGAACTTAACCGAACCACTTAAATCTCTTGTGTCATTTACTATTCATGCACTATTGCTATTCATGCACCGTTAATTTCTCATTTATATTCCATTGTTAATTCAGTTAACTATCAATTGGTCCTCATCAGACACACTTCAAATATCCTGTGGTTTTTACTATTCCTGTATTGCTATTTTTTACATATATTTTGTGGTTAATCCAAATAAACAGCTATTGGTTCCAATAAATTAGGCTTGATATTTTTTGTATTTTCCTCTCCATTCCAACATAAAATACAAAATAACATAAGTAGATAAACAAAACCATTGCTCTATATAGTTATACATGTATGTGTGTATATATATATAACCAAATTTAATAGAAATAAAAGGATGATTTACCTGCTGAGTGATGGTGCTCCCACCACCGCCCTTAGGGTAATGAACCACAGCTCTCGCAATGCCATGGGGATCAACTCCCAAGTGGCCGAAGAAGCGATGGTCCTCGGAGGCAACGATGGCCTGGATCAGATGAGGAGGAAGCGTGGCAAGCTTCGACTCGGCCTCCTCCGAGGTCTCCATGAGATGCCCCCAGCGCTCCCTGAAATCCCGAGGCAGGATCCCAAGTGAAAGCGATCCGTCGAGGATGAAAGGGAGAGATCGTTTACGGAAAGGGATCTTGGGAGGAACGGAAATGGGAGAGCATTTGGGAGGTGGGAGAGGTCTGGATTTGGGATTTGGGGAGGATGGGAGCGATGGGAATCGTACTGTGAGCGAAAGAAGAAGCATTGGTTTCTTATTTTTCTCGGAGAAGGAAGAAGCACTGGGAGTCTGGGATGGCAAGCATTGCTTCCATTTGATTTGAGATGGTTACGGTGTAAGCGCGGAAACTAGAGAATGGTTGTACTTGTACTCTCCCGTTTTAAACATGGTACTCATATGCTGCTCATTGTTACGGTGTATATACGGCTACCCAAGTATTTTTTTTATTAGTTTAATTTTTTAATTTTTAATTTTTAACTTTTATTTTTTAATTTTATTTTTTTAGTAAATGGTGGTGATGTTCAGTGTGTTATATAGGTTGCGTTTGGGTAAAGATAATGGAAAGGAAAGGAGTGGACATAGAATGGAAAGGAGAAGGGAATGGAAAGGAAAGGAATAGAAAGGGTAATGATTATCTTGTTTAGATGGGAGGTAATAGGAAGGTAATGTATTGGGAATGGGAAAAGTAAAGAAAAATGTTATAATTACTTTTATACCCTTGATATAAAAATAGATTTATTTCTTTATAAAATACTTTGATTAGCATACTTCGATTTAATTCTTATAATTAAATTTTTAATTAAATATAAATATCCCAATTTAATATTTTTTATTTAATTAATATAATTAATAACAATTTGTTATCCAAAAACGATTATAATTCACATAATCATCTAATTAACAATTAATTTAATTATTAAATTAATAATTAATTTTAATAATCAATTATTATATTTAAATTGTTAATTATAATAATTAATTATTATTTATAATAATCAATTATTATATTTAAATTGTTAATTATAATTTTATTATTATTATTATTATTATTATTATTATTATTATTATTATTATTATTATTTACTTATAATAATTAATTATTATAATTAGTTGTTAATTATAATAATTAATTATTATAGTAAATTGAGGGGGCAGATGGGTCATTTGTCCATTTCCCTCCTCTGATTTAATTATTTTAATTAAATAAATCATTATAATTAAATATAAATATTGATATTTAATCATTTTTATTTAATTAATATAATTAAGGACAATTTGTTATGCAAAAATGATTATAATTCACCTAATTATTTAATTAAGAGCAATTTTTGAATTTAATTATTAAATTAACAATTAATTTAATTTAATTATTATAATTAATATTTATTTATAATAATTAATTATTATAATTAGTTGTTAATTATAATAATTAATTATTAAAATTAATTAAGGGGGCAAATGGGTAATTTGTCCATTCCCCTCATAGGAGGAATGGCCATTCCCCCCATTGGCCAACCCCTGATGAGGGGATTCTTAATCCCTTATAAAAGGGATTCATTCCCTTCAATAAATGCCCAAACATGGGTATCAATCTTTGGGGGGATTCATTCCTTTACAAAGGGGAATGAATCCCCCCATTCAAACGCACCCTAAGGTTATCCCACAAGCTCATCTTTGGATTATGGTTTTGGTAATTTAAAATATAATTAATTAATTAATGTTAAAATTATTATACTAATAATAAATATTAATTTAATTTAATTTGGAACATTGTATAGTAATATTAGTGTTAGTGTTGAAATCCGTTTTCTGTCAAGATGAAGTTTGACTTCACACCGGAGAAAAACCACTAGAGAATAGAGAATTTTCCATTACAAGGAAGAAGAATTGGGAAGAAACGATAAACTCATAAAATAGAGGTGGTAAAGAGGTGAGAGAGAGGGAGAGGAAGGGAATTCATCAGTCTCCAAAATGGCTAATCCCCCCCACCCCCACCCCCAATGGTTCTCGTTTTCCCTTTTTATAGTCCCCGGTTGCTTGTTTGCCAAGTTTCCTCCCACTTATTCACTTGTGTTCCAAATAGATGTTAGCTTGGTTCCAGCTTGGTGCCAGCTAGCTATGTTCCAGTTGGATGCCATCTAGATTGCCAACAAGGAGCTAGTTGGAAGGTCTTCTAGAAGATTGGCCGAGCTTCTAAAAACTTCTTGATGCTCTCTTGTGTTCATTCTTTGTAGGTATCTTCTGAGCACGGGGCCCAACCCTAATTCTAGTAATCTTGGGTGGGACCGAGTACTGTTGCGTTCGCAAGCCATGTTTTCATGTTAGAAAAGTAGGCTGAGTGTTAGTGAGGTGGGATTCATTCATGTGAGCAATTCAACCTCTTTTGTTGTTATAAGTAGATTCGTTGTTTAGAGATTGGTTTTGGGTAGATGACGGTTTGCAACTCTTTCACGTGGATGATTGGACGGAACTCATGTGATTTTCCACTTTTACCCCTATCAATTAGTTTTTGAATCGAATGTCTTTAATCAAATTATTTTTTAAGCTAAAGCAATGGTTCCTTGCGGTCATGATAATTAATGGATTGAATTAACTATTTTATGATATAAACTGAATATCCTATGTGTTGTATGATGTGGCATTTACAAATCAACATGTAATACCAAATTTTAATGTTTATTTGAAAATTTGTAAACATTGATGTTTTCTTATTTATCAAAATAATAATAATAAATATAGGTATCATGTGCATATGACGTGGCCTTATAGCTAACGTGTGTCTAACATGTCATACACCATAAATGATATTTTGTTTATACCATAAAAATAATGTGATGACAAGAGATCTTTAGTCATTTATTGCTTTATTTCATAACTTTATTGCCTTAATTTTTAATTCAAAAACCAATTTGACCAAAAGATGGACTTCTCCATTTTTTTATTTTTATTTTTGTTTTGACAAAGGTAACAAACGCCTAGTCGTATGACAATCGAGGATATACGTGGCACGCACGCCTCACCTTATGATCATGGGGTTTTGAATCTTGAATTGTCGTCCAATCCAAAGTTTTATATTTAAGGGGACCCGTCACCCATGTAGACCAAGAGGTTATTGGTCCCACTTCTCCATTTTAATTTCAGTTAGAACAAACGGGACCACATGTTAGATGTTATAATTTTAAATTATATCTAGACAAAATTTTAACCTAAATCAAATTAAGAAAATCAAAACAATGTTATTTATCATTTTTTATTTTAAATGCATATAATAAATAAGTTTTATCTAATTTTTCGATAAAAACCAATGACTTTGATGTTGTTTGACTGAATGGTTAAAATGAAACTTCACATAGAAGTGTGAAGCAATCAATTTTGCATACCTTATGACCAAAATTGAACGGTTCAATCTTAGATAGGTTCAATCTTAGATAGAATTTAGTGTTGAGCCAAGCTTGATCCAGCCGGCTTGACTAAAAAACTTCTGGATAGGGGTCAATTTACATTGGAGGTTTTTGAAATGGGCATCAACGTAAAAGCTGAAAAAAAAAGATTTGATTAATTTCTAGAATAATAGATGGATTGGTGGAGAAGCATCAATTTCACTATTTATCTCCCTTATGATCAAAGAACCGCATATCCCCCTCCAGAAGGCTCGGAACCTTCACCTAAAAGAAATCCCGCTCTTCAAGCAGGACCTTTTAACCAAGGAAGAAAGTCAAGAATTGTAACAGAAAAAATAACAACTACCCAAGGTTATATAGAAAGATGAACGCATATGGTTATTAGCGGCAGGGGAAAGATATAAAGTTAAATCTTTATACAACCTCATAATAAATGGAGGAACCAGGTGTTTGAAGCCCATATAGTTTTGGGCCATCTTATGGGTTTGAAAACATTCATATAGTAGCTTGTTTAGTACCGCATTGGATATTCACAAACCATGTATCCTCCTTTTATATGATCCACTCTAGTAGCTTGTTAGTCTTCATTAGGAGACATGCTTTCTCACGCGCGTGCGCAGGGGGTGCAAATCCGGGTTCATTTGTCTTGAAATTTCCAATACTCTCAATTTCCAACACCACATAAATACTAAAACTCAGAAAATTTGGGAGCACTATTATCCAAGATTCATGCTAGAAACTGCCCCCATATGATACTAGACCTCTGGGGAAGTAATCACATGGGTAAAAAGTTTCAGAAAAAGTTGTGACTATCACTTAGAGCACTTGGCTCGAAAAGAACTAAAAGACGTACATGGAAAACATGTTTTTACCAGAATAATCAAAAGGATTAATTTTTTTAATGTTATTTTGGTTTGATGTAACTCATGGCTCCAAAAAATCAAAGTTGGTGTTGATAGAGTTCATCATCAAAAGGAGGCTTGCCTTCACAAATGAAGGGTAGTTGTCAAACATGGATGAAGAGGATGAATTTGAAGATCACATCACCATAGGGAGCAACAATATTGAATGAAACTCCGTTAAATGTAATGCTCAGGAGGAACACTATATGTAAACCTCACCAAGAACGATGTAACTCTCTATTTCAATAAATAAATTAATACGATTTATCTATTTTTATATATAAAAAATATATTGGCCCGACCAAAGCCATTTTTTAAGAATTGTCAATCCTTATGTCTTGAATTTAATATACATTCTATGACTTTAATTGGGCCATGAAACGGTCAAGATTGTTCACTCAATGAAAACCAAACAAAAACTTTCTTGGTCCATGGTCATCAATGACCACTGAAAACATAATCATGTTTATATTTTTTTAATTTAAAAGTTTGAAGAAAAAAATTTCTAGAATAAAGTCTTCCAAATTGGAAACAATCCCTGGAATCATTTTTTAACCATTTAAAAACATTTACATCAGAATGCATTCCAAACAGAACATTTGAATAAGAGGTGGTGTGTGTCATGGGCATACATGAATGTTTTTTTACTTTTTTTTTTTCTTTCATGTGACTCTGCCGTATACTTAATCATAATATTGTAGATCAAGATTCTTATAACATTATCATTATTTTCAGAAGGTCTAATATCCAATTTAGCACTCTATTATATCATTTTAGGTCCCTCTATTATAAATTGAGCCTTTCTGGATGATTGAGAAATATCAATCCCTGTAGAGATTAAAAAAGCTCAAATTATAACATGAGGGAGGGACTATAATTTGTCTATCGTAAAATAATGTAGGATGAAAAAAAACTCAATTTATAATAGAGGAACCTAAAGTCACAAATCGGTATAATAGAAGGACTAAATTGAATATTACACCTTTTCAGAATGAATATTTATTATATAAATAATTGTCATACTTAAGATTTTTTTATGATGAAAATTTCCCTTAAAAATAATATAAAAATTAAATAAAATATACTTTTAATACCTTTCTATAGAGAAAGAAGGAAAAGAAAATGACTTTCCACATTTTTCCAAAAATATTTCTCAAAATCAATTTAAGTTTGAATTATGTGATTATTTCTATTTTTTATTTTGAAAAATTATTTTGTGATTATTTACAACATAAACATATAATATAGAGTGATACGCCCATAACCAATAAATGCCTATATCCCCTAGCTTTTCTTTGGTCATGGTGAGGTGCACCCTCCAAGAGCCGCCACCATGCTTCCTGGAGAGAAAAGGGCAAAGGGACAAGATAGGGCACAGGAGAGGCACAAATCTCTAACAAAAGAAGGAGAGATATAGGAAGCAAAGACGCAAGAGGGAGGAAGGTAAGCAAGGATCCAACCAGAAAATCTCCTCCCTGGTTCCTCATCCTCCGACCCTTCAGCTAACTAGACTGTCGGAGCGGGCACAGGGAACAAAGCCCTGCCCCGTCTCACATTTCCTATTTTCTGTCCCCTTTACAGGTGAGCTCAGATTGAGTGCACCTACAACTAGGTCTTTCTTCCCAGAAGATAATTAGTTAGTTGGATATACGTAGGGTCCGTGAACTTGATTTTCGGCTAATATAGAGGTTTCATAATAATAATGATAATAATAAATAATAATAATTCCTTTCAAAACTATCCTAATAGTGTATATATCCCTAAGAATACTATAATTACAAGTGTACCCCTAAGTTTCCCCATTGATTATATATACCCCTGTAATTGAAATTTGTACAGTTGTCAAAGGCCTTAACTATGATCAAATATAAGCCATAGCCAAAAAAAACATCTCTTATATCTTAACGATATTTTAATTATTTTATAGTTTAAATTTTTGAAAGACATATTTGTAAATTTATAGTTAGATAAATTTTTTTAAAGGATATAATAGTCTTTTAATAGGGCTATTGGCTAAACATCAGGACCGTGTTTGGTTGGGGTTATCCCCAATATAATTTCTCATAAAATATTTTCTCACTAAAATTTTTAATTAAAATTTAAAAATATAACTCACCAATGTATACAAGAAAATCACTATCTTATCATTACTATCTTTAGTTTAAAAATTCTATCCAAAAAACTTTTTAAAATTTTTCAAAATTTAACCGTAGATATATACACAAGGATAAACCTATAAAGGTATGCCTACGATTATAATTTTTTTCAGGGGCATACCCATAATATCAGCATTTTTCATGTGTATATTGGCCTAAAACCCTCCTAATAATAAATTAATAATAATAATACTAATAATAGCATGGTCTCAGACTCTCAATCCTCAAAATTTGAATAAAGCAGGGCCTATTTGCAAAAACACCCAATATTAATTTAACATGAATAACTTTACCCTTTGTACCCCAATAATTGCAGTGCTTCTCCGACTAAACGGCCACACCATGCTCGCACGTGCCACTACCCCACCAAACCTTTGATAATTTCTACTCTTAACGGGTCGGGTTTAGATCAATAAAAGATCCGAATCTAGACCCGCTAAAGGTGCCCTGAGAAATTGCCCGATACAATCCACTCTCGTCTTTTGCGGATCATTCAATAATGAATATTTCTACAAATCATTTGCATTTTTTAATTTTATTTTCCAATCAAGACATATTTTCTTTATTGGGATTATTTTATATATACCCTAAAATTTATGAAATAGGGTTCTTTTTATATTATATGGACCAAAGAACCATTGGTCAAGTGGTATTTCGGATCCCGTATGTTGGATTCTAAAGTTCAAGTCTTCACCCTCATAAATGAAGGAGCAGTTTGGGTAATTCACTTTGTAAACATAAAGCTCCCAGGTGAGGGATCAAGAGTGCTCATCACTTAATAACACTCCTCTTGACACGCCCTATGTGGAGATCTTTATGACCTACGTCAAAAAAAAAAAAAAAATCATATAGGACTAAGTAATAATTAACTATTCATATTTTGAATAGTGCCTAAATTGCCTATAATTCTTAGAGGTGTAGTGTAATAGTATTTTGGGTTAGAAATAGTATCAAATAGTGCCAAGGACTTATAGGGAATTTGTCCTAGGCCTAATTTTTTTATTTATTAAATCGTAAATGAATAACGGATCGGATTCGGACCGGGTTAACGGATTGAGGATTTGCCCGGAAAAAATCCAAATTCAACGGCCAGAAAGCGCTTGTCACATCCAACCGTCCAAAGGTGAAAGGCTTGGGCGGCCACTCCAAAGCTCCAAAACCGGCCGGGAAGACTGAAGACATGAGAAGAGCTTCGAGCCCTCGTTCTCACTTCGTGCTCTGCTCCTCCCTCTTCTTCTCGGCATGAATCCCGAGTCTCCGATGCCCTTCTTCAATCGAGGAGCAAGGAGATAGGCCGGCAATGGAGGGCCAGAAGACCAAGCTCACGAGGACGCCGTCGTCGCTTCTCCGATCGCCGACGGTGCGCTCCTCTGTGCAGAGTCTCTCCACGCTCGACGAAGAAGACGATGACGAGAAGAAGGACCACAAGCGTCACCATTCGCCTCCGAGGCCGCCAATCCTCCCTATTGTCTTTACCTCTCCCTTCCTTTTCCTCCTCTATCTCTACCTCAAAGAGGAGCACCCCTCTCTCGGCACCCTCTTCATCGTGTCCTGCATCATCGCCTTGGGCTCCGTGATCGCGCGGAGATCCGGGTTCTTGAAGACCAGGAGCCGGGCTGGCGTCCGCCGGGGAGACTCGGTTCAGTGGTTTATCGGGGATGAGAGGAGAGCTGCCAAAGAAAAGAAGAACAACAAGAAGATCGTGCGTGAAGGCGTCGAGTTCTACAGCAATGGTGATTTCTACGAAGGCGAGTTCCACAAGGGCAGGAGTAATGGGAGCGGGGTGTATAATTTCTTCGCAAAAGGGAGGTATGAAGGGGATTGGATCGATGGGAAGTATGATGGGTATGGGATCGAGAGCTGGGCGAGAGGGAGCCGGTATAGGGGACAGTATAGGCAAGGGTTGAGGCATGGTTTCGGGGTCTACAAGTTCTACAATGGAGATAGCTACGCCGGCGAGTGGCTCAGTGGCCAGAGCCATGGGATCGGAATCCAGACGTGCTCCGATGGGAGCTGCTACGTTGGGGAGTTCAAGTGCGGGGTCAAGCATGGCCTTGGCTACTACCGTTTCAGGTACAAATTAACACTTTTTTGTCTTTGTGGTATTTAATTTGTGTTGATTGGAGAGTTTGATCTCGTTTATAGTGCAGTTGAAGCTTCTGTTGGTGTGTCTTTATTAGGCTGTTCTAAATCTGTTGATCAGATGGAACTGTGGACTGGGCCATATGAACTGATTCTAGATTGTTTTGTTTATGGTCTCTTGATCCAACAAATATGCTCTGATTTGATGGCTCAACTTTATTTTTCATATCATTTGGTGTTCTCGTTATTAATTTTTTGGGATGGGATTTGATGATTATTTATTTGCATTCTTTGAACTGGGAAACTGGAGCAGAGAGATGCAGTACCTTGGTATGATTTTTGGAATTTGAGACTGTTATGTTCTTTCAAAACCCTGCAAATTCATGCCTTTGCAAGTGTTCCACATGTTCAGTATCTTGAAAATTAGCTGGAATAAGTCTTCTTTTGCGATTTGTTTCCTTCTAATGTTGTTGGGAGTTGTCAAATTAAAATTGAATTAAAGTCTTGCTCCTTTGATTCTTTTTCCTCCAACAGATCACCAATGCTTGACTTATTATTTATTCTTTAGGAGAGTTATGTTTCTGTATCTTGATTGTGTTCAATTTTCCACAAAGTGGTTCATGGGAAAGATTTCCCAAGAAACATCTGCATATCCACCGATAAAGTTTCCATTGTATTGTTCTCCAAACAGTGATTTGATTCAGATTTTTCCTTTTATAGCAAGTTAGTTCCAAATCACTCATCAAGATTGATATTTTCAATGCTTTCTTATTACTCCCTGAAAAGATTTGCACAAGCACCATTAATTTTTCCGCGTCAAGTGTCGGACTGTACCCCGAAATTATGCTTGATTGCCAGTTTTTACAAATTGATTTCATTGGAAGTTGAAGCTCTCTATGTGTTACTTATCTGTATATGTTGAATATTGCCTTATTTTAATGGTGAAAGCCTTGTTTTTCTTGTAGGAATGGGGATAGATATGCAGGAGAATACTTTGGAGACAAAATCCATGGTTTTGGTGTATATCACTTTGCAAATGGCCATTGCTACGAGGGTTCATGGCATGAAGGTCGAAAACAAGGTTTTGGAAAGTATACATTCCGCAATGTTGACTCAAGATCCGGGAGTGGGATTGTGGTGTTTTAAGAAGTCCCTCCCTGCATCTGATCCTGTGATCCAGCGGGCTGTTCAGGTATATATTCATATGCTCGTGGCTGTCAACTAGAAACACAATTACATTGTATACCTCTATGTGCTGAAACACTCTTCTTTTCTAGTCTGCCAGAAAGGCTTCAGAGAATGCTTTTCTTGTTCCTCGCGTTGATGAACAAGTGAACAAGGCAGTAGCTGCCGCGAAATAGAGCAGCAGCCACCGCCGCCAGAGTCAGCGGCCATCAAAGCCGCCCAAAATCGGATGGATGGAAAGTTCTGCGACCTCGATGTCTGATTTGTAAATTTTACCTACTAGCTAATAATCAGAGTTCGAGACCGAAGTGCATAAATAAACGCCAGTGGTCTCCAATAGAGATTTGAAGGAAAGAAGCTGACTGACAATCTTAGATGTTTTGCAATCCGTTATACATCGGTAACATCCCCCAGCCCTCTCACTACTGTAACATGTACATAAACTTATATGCATATGATTTGAATGTAAGCTTTTAGGCAGAGCCACTTCTGTTCCTTCTTTTGTTTTGTGATGCTTGTAGTGTTTCCAGTTGAAAACTGTGTACTGGAGTGGAGTGCATCTTCAGTTGTGATTTTGTTTGGCCCTTCATCTTATTTAGTAAGTACTGTTGCATCAATTCAATTGGTTTTGCTACTTCATTTGATTCTTAGTCTGTTATCAACTCCTTCCATCTTTGTTTATTTAATTTATATTTTAATTCTGGAAGAAGGGAATAGAATAAAACCAGTGTCCCTATCTGATCCAACCACTCCCCACCCCCCATTTGTTTCAAGTTTATGTCACATTGCATAACATGGTTGTGTTTCTTTTTATAAACCAAGTGGGTGTGTTTTCCTTGATTGTTTGTTTTGGTATTGAAAACATTTTCATTTGTAGATCCCAAAGAAGTACAATGGACCTACCCCTGGCTATCCCTGTTGATGACTAGGCTTCTGTCTTGATCTTGTGTCTGCTTCATTAATGTCAAATATCTATACCTCTCCCCTTGCTTTTAAAATCCTGCCTCTCCTATCATAAATTTTTCCTTCCTTAGCTCATTGAATACCTCATGCTTATACTTTAATAATAAGCATGATATACAAGTTTTGTAGGTAATTGTTTGAAACTAATCCTGTTCTTTTTTTTTTTCTGAATTGTTATCATCTCAGTGGCATAAAATGAGATTATGTAGCAAGAATAAAACTTATCAACATATGATGGTGGTCCATATATAATAATATTTGCTTAGATAATCAAAGTTTGTGAATAAACAAGTTGAGGGTGATGGTTGCTTGAACCTCAAGTCATTAAGAAGGTGGACTGACTCTTTCTTTTCATGGGATAAGTCTATTCTCTCTTTGCACATTGATGGTTCATAAAAAAATTCTCATGCTCCAAAGGCAGGCATTCCCACTGTGGGAACCTCACTATTTCGAAAGATTTGAACAGTTTGTGGGATTTTTTTATATTTGACTTTTAAAACATTATAATTATTTATAGAAAAAATATATATTATTTTACCCCTCATGACACAGAATTCAGTGTAAAACAAAGGTCTAATACCTAAATTAGTCCCTCTATTATAACGAACTGATTTTTTTTAATCTTTTTATTATAAATTAAAATTTTTTTAGTCCTTATATTTTTACGATTAAGAAATATCAGTCCTTCCCACAAATCTTTTTGATCTGAATATATGCCTTTAGGGACTAAATTTCTACAATCGTGAAAATGAGGGATTAAAAAAGTTCAATTTATAATAGAGGGACTAAAAAAATCAGTTCGATATAATAGAGAGACTAAATTAAGTATTAGACCTAAAATCAATAAATTGGGATGTGTGCAAGAAAAACTATAACCTTTTATCTAGCATTAGTTTGGTGCTAAAAAGTAGGAAGTTACCAACCTTCACAAACAAAATTGGTAATTCACGTGGTTCTAATAACTTATTTATATTTGTAAAAAAAATAATAATAATAAAGGAAGTTGGTAACGAGCTACTGAAGCTTGGGTGAATGATTATATTTGATTGATAAATAAGAAGAAAAAAAATTATAACTTTAAATTCTTACAGTATGTTTAAAATTTAGGAGAAATAATATTTTTATTAATTTGATATTAAAATAATTAACTAGGTAGAATTTTATATTTTCTTTTCCGTTTTTAAAGATATATAAAACAATTATAATATTTTCGAGGCAAAATAGACAAGAAGGTTTCTCATACATATATTCTATAAACTAGTTTTTAATAGAATTTATGTATCCCATAAAAGTATTAATTGTTTATTTAATCCTATAAAAATTATGTTTACTTATATATCTATACAAACTATTTTTTTATTTTATTTGTATAACCCTAAGCCCAATATTTGGATTAAATTTTTATGGCAAAATAACTTTTATCTTTCGTTTCTATATAGTAAGTAAAATTATTTTTATGAAAAATTTTATATTGATATTTAACTATGAAGGAGATATAAACACATAAATTTACGTGTCAATTATTTGTCCATTAAATTTATATGGATTAAATAGTTTTAGATGATGATCAACTTTGTCCGTTCTTGAATTTCTTTTTCGTATAAGACATGATATGTTGTGATAAGATATTTAAACGTGTGATTGTGATATTTGTGTTGCCAACTAGTTAAGATACATCCGGATGAGAATTGGATTGGATACGTGACATAACTAGTTCTCTTGCATGATGAGGATAAGGTCCTTTTTTTTCATAATTAAAAAAAAAAAGAGTTGAAGGACAAATGCATGTCATATGTGTATTGATCATCACTTATTGAATGATTTCCTGAGCTAAGAACAAAATAAAATAAAAACAATGGCTTAACATGTGGTTTTTTTTTTCCTTCTGAAATGGGCATCAATGTAAAAGTTGGAAAGGGAGATCGACTTGATTTAATGTCTGGAATGATAAATGGATCGGTAGACAAGCAGTCGCACCCATCTCACTATTTACATCTCTTTTATACATGATAAAAAAAAAAATTTGCATATCCCGCTCCAGAAGGCTCAGAACCTTCACCTCAGAGGAACCCCTCTCCTCAAGCAAAGCCCTATAACTTGGGAGGCAAGTCAAAAACTCAAAGAGTTAACAGCGAAAATGGCTATGATTCAAGGGAATACAGAAGATGAACAAACATGGCTATTAGCTAGGGCTAGGGAATTAAAGATACACAGTTAAATCTTTATACGATCTCATAATAGATGGAGGAACCTAATGTTCAATTCAAAAGAGCTTCTAAAAATTACCATGCTTAAAAGAGATCAAACCATTTGTTTGGCTCATCTGGGATAACAAACTACTCATCTTGAATATCTTGGAAAAAAAGTCATTGGAAGGGCACATAAAAATGTGTTATTTATACAGTGAAGCAACAGAATGACAGAACATCTACTCATCAATTGCACTAAAACTCAGAAAATTTAAAGGTACTGCTTTCATCCGTTTCCAAGATTCGACTGGAAACTACCCTAGATAATACTAGATCTTTGGGGAGTTAATCACATGGGTAAAAAAATTTAAAAAAAAAACTCAACTAGGGTGGAACCATCATAGTGATGGTATCACGCATTTGAGCGCTTGAGCTTGAAAATAACCAAAGATGTTTACGCGTAAAAAACAATGTGTTTTTACTAGAGTAATATGAGGGATTAATTTTCTATGTTATCTTGGTTTTATGTAGTTCATATCTCCAAAAAGGCAGAAGTTAGTGCTTAGATGGAAATCCATCATCGAAAGAGCTTCACTTCATAAAAGAGAGGTTGTGGTCAAATGGGGATGAAGAGGATGACTTTGAAGATCTCATGACCCCGATAAGCAATAGAGAATGAAATGTCAGTAAACATAAACCTACACGTACAACGGTCGGGAGGAACACTATATAAACCTTATATAGGAGGATGTAACTTTCTATTTTAATAAATAAATGAATATAATTTATCTTTTTTTATAATAAAAAAAACAACGTGATGCTTGAGAATCGCTGAGTTAGAAGGGATTGGATGTAGAGAAAAATTAAATCTAACAAGGAAGTATTCAAGATATTTTATGCTTTTTTAAAAAAAAGATTTATCATATTCATTATAAGATATCTTTCACATTTCTAAGATTCGGGCTACAAGTTACTTGGAAAATATAATTATGGGCCGGTAAGTTGGGTCAAATCAAGACCTCACTTTGAATTTGATTTGGTTATTTAAATTAAGCTCTTAAACTATGAAAGTATTACACTTCAGTTTGGTGAGAATGAAAGTAACTTGGCGTGAATACATGGATTGAGTGATAGTCTGTTTATCATTTTGCAAATGGTGCTGTGTCTTATAAGCTCACGATACAATAAGGTTACTTAAGACAAATGATATTCTATAGGTATTTAGAAAGTAAAAAATGCCTCTTCCTTGAGGTATGGATTCTTCTATTTTTTATTCTTCAAGATATCTTCCTTGTTTTTCTCAAATTTTTATTTTTTATTTTTGGTTTTTTCCTTAATCATTTTGCTCACATCATTTTGATGATTAACTTTATATGTAATAATTACCAAAAGACCATTGATCTAACGATTATCACCGAGTCGTGTATTGGGTAATTCATTTAATTAAAGCATCTTTCTCGAGGTTCGAGCCGCTCCGATAAATGGGGAAGCTGATTTGGGTAATTCCACTTTGTGGCTCATGGAAAGACAAAGTTTGATGCTTAGCGTTTATGCGATGCGTGGTGAGGGATTAAGGGTGTGTGCCTTTGTTTATCTCCTATATCAAAAAAAAAAACTTTACATGTAACAGGTACAAAGAGGTCAGGTGATGGTCGTGAGTACTCTTGAGCTTTCTCTGTTTTCAAACACTTCATGAAATGAGTTCATGGTGCATGTTGTCATTGTTTCCTTAAACACACAAGAATTTTCTTTCTTCCATGAGTACGTGATTGTTTCAACTTTCAATTAAGCAAACTACATTTCTTGACACACAGACTAGTATGTTCTCATGTTCACCTTTATTATTGTGGATAATTACACAACTTTTCATGGGAGTGAGATTCTATTTCTTTTTGGGAACAAAAACCTTGGGAGTGGTATCAACTTGCAACTTATTAGCATAGTATGTAATAGATGCATTTGCTGATGATAATGTTTAGTTGATGTGATGTCCTCTTCTGTATGGGACAAACAGTATATAATCGTGAACTTTTCCAAACTTGATATGAACTTTTCCAAACAGCTTTAATGCAAATTGAAACATATATAAGGGACCTTCACTTGGAAACCTCTTCTAAGAAAATTGAACAAAAAACATGAACAATAATCTTCGTTAGAGACACCAATACATAATTCTGAATTTTTTTTAAAAAAAAGTTTCTATGTTAGTGTTGATGCAATTATCCGCTCTTCTTTGGAATCAGAGCAGTTCTTGATCAGAAGTGATGAGAATTCTTCGGGGGAATTTTGATGGAAAAATCGTTATGATTAGTGATCCATCTTCTTCCTCTTCGCTTCATTGGATCCAAAACTCCTTCAGGGTTTAGTCTTCACGAATCGAACCTTCGGAGAGCCTCCGACGATCAAATCAAGACACTGAGAAAGAAAGAGAATAGAGAAAGATCAATTTTAGAAGAGATCAGTCTGATCAAGATCTTAGATACCTTACTAGTATGACCTCTTTTATAGCTTGTTGACCTAATCATCTTGGCACTCTTTGGGTCCATCCACTACCGTTGATTGATTATATAGTTGGGTTTCTATTCTAATCATATCACGTGTGTACAGTTAATTTTACCTCATACATGATAGTCAGCATCTCCAAATATTTAGTATTATTCTTCTTTTGCTATTTTTTTTTTCTCTTGTCCTCAAACCATTAACTTTTGGCTTTTTTTGGCATATATTTCCTTGAAAAATATCAATACTGGCAATATACTCCTGAAAAAATCACAATTGTAGATATACCCGGTGGGGAGCTGGAAATTATTGATAAGGGGGAAAATAAAATTTTATAAATCAAAGTTCAAATACAATATAAATTATATAATAACACAAATGTCATATCTAGTTTGTAAAAAAAAAAAAACACTTTTACATAAACAACTAGTACAAAACATTAACAAGAACAAATTTATAATTTACATCTGTGAGTTTTTATATTTTGAAAATAATGAATAATTGTTTTATTATCTATATAATCAAAGATATCTTTCTCAATGTAGGTCACTAAGAAATCAGCTAAGAATTAATCACCAATTCTATTACGCAGTAGAGTCTTCATAATCTTCATTGCAGAGAAAACTCTCCATAGTTGCAGTTGAAATTGGTAAAATTAGAGCTAGATTTTGGATAAATTACCAAATGCCAATGAGAGCCATGAAAAATTTCATAATTATATCTTAATATTCATGTGAACTTTATAATTATACAGATAAACCCATAAATTTCTTATATTCTCATATGTTCAATGAATTTTTATCAAAATAGTAAAATTTATGGGGGGTAAATTAAAAATATGTAGTATATTTTTATAAAAATTTATTGAATAAAATATATTTTTTAATAAAAGTTAATGGGGACAATTGCCCCCCTTCTCTAACATGTGGCTCCGCGTTTTATAAATATATCTCTGAAAAATTTATTTGACTATAAATTTACAATATGCCTATAAAAATATAAATTTATAATAATTAAAATGTTTCTTAGGGTATAAGAGATATTTTATTGACTGATGAGTTTACATTTAACCATAGTTAAGACATGTTTGAGTTGATAACATTTCAACAATACGTAATAAAATGGGAAACTTAAGGGGGTATACCTATAATTATAATTTTTTCAGGATATATACTCAATTTCAATAGTTTTAAGGGCGGTCTTGGATTGGAGCCTCCACTCGCACAAGATAGTGAAAGGTTTTCTTCTTAGAGGTATTAGATATGTTGGCCAAAGGAGCCTCTCTACCTAATGAATATACTACTATCTTGCGTTAGGCGAGGATGGCCGCCGATGCACGTAGGGTTTTGAGCCTCTACTTGCGCGCCGCAGATGGTGATAAGTTCTACTTATGCTTCACCAAGTGTTGACGTGTTGAGCACAACTGCGTAATAGAATCCTCCTCTACATAGAGTGAGGGTTGTGCCCATCCTATGAATCCCTTGTGTGGTCCCTTGTCGGCTAATTTCAAAGAAAAAAAAAACAATAGTTTTGAGGGGTTAACATGTAATTTTGTTGGCAGTTGAATCTCAATTAAAAAAAAAAAAAAAAAAAAAAATGAAAAATGAGTTATACCCAAATCACAAAATATATATATATATATATATATATATATATATATATTCCATATTTATTTACCTTTGGAAAATATGATCCGCAGGTGCAGGTCGGGCTGATCGATCCCATGGTCTGCAGCAGCCGCACAACACAGTGAGAGGCTCGGAATTGGAAGACAAGCTCGATCTTTTTGGTTGAGACGCCGGGGAACTCGCAGGCGATGCCTTCGGCTCCGCGATTCCCCGCTGCCAGTTTCTCCTCTCCTTCTCGGAGCATAACGCCCGGCCACCTCATCACCGTCGCGTCCGCCCTCCGCCTCGGCCAATCTCTCAACCTTCGCTGCAGCCGCCGGGTTCAGCTTCTCATCTGCTCCGCCTTCCAGGTATCACGCCAAAACGAGGATTTAGTTCTTAAATCTCTTGGTTTCTCTGACGACATTCTCATCACATTGTCGCAAATCATTTATATCTTTTGGCGTTCATGAAATAGGATTTGATCATTTGAACATCATGTTCTTTGTTTGAGTTAGAGGGTGAGGAATGAATTGCTTTTGTTTTGCACTGCTGATCTCTATCTGAACTCTGTTAGAGAAAAATAGAAAGTTCAACCATGAAAAGATCTTAATTTGTGGCAGTTAAATGTATTGCCATAGGCACCAGAACCGTGTTATCCATTCTTAAGTGGTGTTCAGGGTCATGACGGAGCAGACCTATCCTGCAGTATTTGGGAAGCTATCTGAAGATGAGTTGTTTCCTTGTTTTGTTCTCTTCCCTGAATCACTTGTGAACACTGTATGTTTTGGGACTGGGCCCTGAAGTGAGTACTGGAATGATGTGAAAATGCTGTAAACCTTTTAGGACGGAGACTCAATATTCCGTGCTCTCTGTACTAATATTTAAATTTAATTAGTCAATTTTTGAGATGATAAAGGAAGTGAATTGTAATTTAAGTAATTAAAGGAAAAAATTGAAGATAGTTTCTTGATGTGGTAGTGGGAGAACCTTGGTGTTTTCCCTCTTTGTTTTAAGCATATGGGAGCCCTCTGCTTGAGCCCCCTAAAGGCAGAGTTTCTAGATTCTCATGTTTATCGGTATTAGTTACTCAGCCTCAGATGTGTATGAAATAAATTTATTTGAGACAAATTATGAAATTTTGTTTGTGAGATGCCAAGCCAAATGTGTTAAAATATTTCCCAATTATCTTGAAAATGGAAGTGTGAATGTGGTTTGACTTTTTTACCATCTTCAACAGAAGCTATCTTCATCTTGGAGAATGTCTCAAGCTGTAGCAACCCATTCTAAAATTTTATGCCACTCTATTATTTTCAGTTTTGCTAAATCAAATGCATTTCCTCTTGTTAGTATTGTCATATCAATTACATAAACTCTCTAAACATTGTACATCATGATAAGTTGGGGGTTGATTGCTGTTTGGTGCTCTCTCAAAGGTCATACATCCACTTTTTGGCGTGTCTTCATCAACCTTAGATCAGATTTGGTTGGGGGTTATCCTTTTACATGCTTAGGTATTGGCTCATGCACTGTTTTAGTGGGTGTGTATTATTTGAAGTCTTGCTTATCAAGTTAATATGGATGTGTTCCTCTAATATTTGGGATGTGATCACTCTTATTGGAGAAGTTTTGTATAAATTAATACCCAATTTTGTTCTAGTATCTATATTTCTACCTTTTTAAATGTAAACTGCATATAGTGTCTTCCACATAGATGTTTTTTATCATGACTGTGTTAGACTTTGTCTTTTTAATATGAATGTGACAATTAGTTCTGCCCTCATTTGATGATAATACTTGGATGTAGCAATTGTTATGAGTTTATTTACTGGACTAAGTGTTCTAGTTTCATATAAAATCTATTTGAGTGAACCTGTGCTTAAGATTCACTTGGCAGATGATTCTTTCATTCTGCTTATTGAAATCCTTCTCAAAGGTATATTTGTATTAGTACAAAATGATCATTCAAATGTTGCAATCTTTATATTTCTGATTGGGCCTTACCTTTAATGAATAACAGGATGGTTATCAATCTGGCCACTTCTTTGGAATCAAGGAGTTTTGGATTGAAAGAGCCTATTTATTGAAGAGAGAATCTCATCTGAAAAACTTAGCTGGTGCCCTCTCTTTGTCTTGTTCATCATGCTTTGCTTTCTTTAGCCGCAAGCATTTTGGAAAGGTATTTGCCAGTAAAAGAAACCTGCAATTCAAGACTTCTGAAGGTAAACCTTTTGATGGAAGGCTCTGGACCAATGTTCTTCTTGCCCTCAATGTATTGTGAGTCCTCATTCTTGAACATGATAAATGAAAGTATATATCAGCATGATTTTATGCCAGATTCTTTCTATTTTTGCTTTCATATATCAAAAGTTCCCCTGTTAAGTTATGAGCTAGAAATACCGAAGTTTCATAATGCACCGTTTTGGAATAGTATTGATACGAATTATTTCGTTCAGATTTTTTAAATTATTTGCTTTATATTGTTTCTGACATCTGGTATAACAATTCAATATGAGTTCCACGCTTAAAATTGCTAAACTCTTAAAGTATAAATGCAATTCTGTGTGTTTCATGAAACCTTAATCATGACTATGCTGGTGCATCTCACTGTTCTTCTTTTAGTCTCCATCCATCTTTCTTTGGTCCATATGGTACAGTGTTTCTTTGAACCAACTTGGCTTCGAGAAAGCAATTGGATGAGAATTTTATTCCCTGTAAATTTACTAATTAAAAAAATTAGAGCAGTTTTCTCTTCATTGTGTAAATAATGAAAGCCATCCTCATGATGTTCATTATCTAAATATATAGGGAAAGCATATGTTTCAGAGCCACAGATTTTTAAGTGCAATCTTTACTTTTGTTGATTGGTGTTCCTTTGCAGGGCTTATATCAGTCAGATAGCAACACAAGGAAAACTGATCTTATGGGGAGCTAAGGTAGCAAAAAAAGAAAAAAAAGAAAAAAAAAAACAAAAACAAAATCCTTTTAGCGGTTTCTCTGTGCTCTATATTACTCTCTATTTTGTGAATAGATCAACAGCCTAATTGATAAAGGACAGTTGTGGAGATTGGCTACATGTTCATGTCTACATGCAAATATTGGGCACCTCATGGTCTGGTTTGTGAGCTCATCATACAGATTAAACTTTTTATTAATTCATTCAGAATTTGAAAGATTGTTCCTTCAGATCAACTGTTATTCTTTGAATTCTATTGGTCCAACTGTGGAGCAACTTAGTGGCCCTAGGCGCTTCCCTTGCTGTTTACTTTGCATCAGCAATAGCAAGTAAGAATTTGTACACCTGCGCTTGAAATACGGAAATGTGTTTATTCATGCAAGATTGTACGTTCTTAAGGTTGACTACTAATTCAAGTTTCTTTGTGACATAGGTTCTTTGATGAGCTATCATTTCTGTCAATCACCTGCAGTTGGTGCATCAGGAGCTATTTTTGGGTTGGTAAGCTTCTGAATGTACATTTTGGAAAAATAAGTTCATTGGAATGATCTATTTTTCCACCACATTCTTTCTTATCTTAAGGTTATGCTAGATCATGTTCATATGATCCCTTTCTTCAAAATAGGTTGAGAAGGAATATTAAAATTTCAATGTCATATATTTTCAAGTGGTCTCCAAAGCACAAAGTGAGATGGAATATATGCTAAATTAGTCTTTTTTACAACTTGGGTTACTTCTATTGGCATCTTATTTTGTAAATATACCTTTCAATTTGAAAACATTCTGTTTTATTTGATGTTCTGCTTTTTACAAAGCTTTCCATGTAATTAGATTTGTGTGACTAAGGGGTTTTTGGTTTGGAGTAAATTACAATACATTGTAGCTAATCACATGTAAGTAAAAAATCAGATATTTGGACCATTACAAGTTACAACACTACTTGTTTGGTCAGATTTATGGAAATTACATGACTTCTCCTTCCTTTGGTTGGTTGGTTTTAAGTATTGTTACATTAATATTGGTATTAGCTTAGGAGATACGGCCTTGATATTGAAAATTCAAGAAAAAAAAAAAATTATGTTCGTGGTTTAAATCCCAAAATCAGTCTAAAAAATATAACAGTTTTTGGACTTGGGTCGTGCTGGTACAAAGACATATTAGATGTATGATGTGTTTGGTGTTGCTTTTCTGGAAGCACTTGAAAAATAGTTCTTTGAGCAACTTGAGTTTTTTATAAGCAGAGTTTTTGAATAGATTATTTTGTTGGTTGGCTAGTCCAAGAAAAGAGCTTTAATATCAAATTTTGTTGCTTGGTTTATGAGCTTGAAAGAAGTTTTTGCGTAAATTTCTAAAAAAGATTCACAAGTATTTTTTTTTGGTCTAATACCAAAATTAGTCCCTCTATTATACCGAATCGACCCTTTTGGTCCCTCTATTATAATTTGAGTTCTGGGGGTCCCTCTACTTTCACGATTGAGAAATGTCAGTCCCTTCCTTCGTCAACTTTAAGGACTAAACAAGTCTTTAAATATGCCTTTACGGACTTACATTTCTCAGTTGTGAAAGTAGAGGGACCCCCTTTAGCCAAATTATAATAAAGGACCAAAAGGCCAATTTGATATAATAGAGGGACTAATTTGGGTATTACACCTAATATTTATTATTTATTTTTGTATATAATTTATGCCCTAAACCTGAACATCAGGTTTATGAAGGGTTAATTAAATGAGCATTTTAAAGAAAAGATGAAGAAGTTAATAAAATGAGCATCGTAAAGATATTAAGTATTGACTCATTAACTTAAGAGGGTTATGAGGACATAGAATGTATATAACTCAGAATGCTAATGCCACCTTTGGAACAAAACTTGTTCCACCTTCTAGATTAGAGCTTCCCATTTTAAGTGTTGGAAGAGTTTTGAATGATTAGAAAGCTGGTTTTTAGCTTTTGAAAGGCAACACCAAACATACCTATAGTACCAAACTCAAGGTAATTGGACCTCCTATCTGCCAGGCCTAACATCTGGAAGAAAGCCAAAAAAATAAAAAAAATAAAAATGGCTAATAATTGTGTTGAGCTTGATTTGGGTCTGAAACACTTCCAATTATTCAAGCAACTATAAATACAGCTTGTATCTGACCTGACACATTATTAGCACAAAAAAAAAGCGGGAAATGCTGCATTTTCATAACATGGCATTTTGAGGCCCTGGGGTACCTCAACTCACATGTAAGTGGAGGTTGGATAGAGTTGACAAAATTTAAACTTAGACTGACAAGTTTATTGTATGAAGGTCTAAAATGACCTTTACTTGAAAATATACTCGAAAAATTATTAAAAGAAATTATCTGCTCTTTATTATGAAATGCTTATTCTTGTGGAACTTGATGCTCTTGAACGTAGAATGCATAGGACAAATGGACTGTCTTTTGCTTTCGGTTACTATAGGGAAGAGAAAAGGAGAAATAAATGGCAGTTGGTGCCCACACAGCGGTTGCTTGCTTGCATATTAGATTATATTAACTTGGCTTTTGACTGATGCAAGTACTAATTATGCTTTAGTCTAGAACTTGATCTTGTGCATGGCATTGTCTTCCCTTTCAGCTATTGATTCAAGGCCATAATGCATATTTAAAATACTAGAAACTTTTTGACAGCTTTATCAATGTTAGACACACCGTGTTTGTACCTGCTTGCCCTTTATTATCATTATTTTCATTTTATTGTTGTTAAACATTATTCACCGATTAGCAGCATCAGGCAATGCTCGAATTTTGTTTGCTCTCAAAGATTTCTGACGTTACTAACCATGTTCCACTAAATCTTTTTGAGGTGGGTTCTGCTGCTGTCTTTGCTCTGAGGCACAGAAGCCTCTTTGCAGGTGCAAGGCAGGATATACAGCAAATAGCTCATGTGATTGCCATTAATATGGTAATAAGTAGTTAGTGTTGACAGCATTATACCGTGAAATTGGATCATGAGACTCTTTTCTCCACAGGTCATTGGATCTCTATCTAAGAGCATTGATAACTGGGGTCATGTAAATCACTCTCAACTTTCAATTAAGTTATTCTTAAGCCAGGTTTAACATATAATCAGATGCCAAAATTACATTTGATTTCAGCTTGGAGGATTGTTAGGTGGAGCTGCAATGTCATGGTTTCTAGGCCCCGCATGGAGGTGCAAATTCAAAACCGATGATGGAAGATCAGTCTTCACTGATAGTGCACCAATTTTCCGTCTTATTAATAGGAGAAGATCAATTTGATTTCTCACCATTGTGTGAGTGAGTGGCATTTGATTTCTCAGCAGATTCATAATTATATATACTCTTACTGTAAAGGGCCTCCTGATTTTTAGATAGCTTGTAATTTATGT
Source organism: Dioscorea zingiberensis (assembly GCA_026586065.1). NCBI lineage: Eukaryota > Viridiplantae > Streptophyta > Magnoliopsida > Dioscoreales > Dioscoreaceae > Dioscorea > Dioscorea zingiberensis. The sequence continues at coordinate 11,931,772 of CM048819.1, forward strand.
GCTTTTTTTGAATAAATGTGACAAAACCATAGGAAAGCGTACCCGCGGATGCGGTTTGACCCTCCACCTCTCTTTATGAGAGGAATGGGCTAACCAACCTTTATGAAAGTTGGTTAAGTGTAAATTTGCCACAGAATTAAAACAAAAAGGCAAAAAGCCAACCTCTTGTTTGGTTGTTGCACAAATGAACCATGTAATCATGTTTAGCAGAAGTTGAATAGATTCTGAACCTGTCATATTGTTAATGAATATATGATGTTGATTAGTAGTAGTTATGATTGAAGTTTTTGGCCTAAAGTGGGCTGATTGAAGTTTTTTGCCCCACTTCTACAAAATCATAAATAATAGAGGTTTTTCTTTTTTCTATTGCTAATTATTTGGAACAGTAACTCATTTGGCCAATTACCTTAAGATTTTTTAAAATATTGATTATTTTTTCATCTTCCATTCTCTTTTTTGCAAAGTATGTTTATTTGTGCTTTAATTAAGTGAAATGATTAGCAATTTATGATGAAATGTCAATTTTTTAAATAGTTTTTTTTTTCCAAATGGGAGAAGTTAAGATGTAGCTTAGTTTGGAGGGAGGGAAAAATTTATGAAATTAAAATTTATAAAATCTTACCACTTCCTCATCTGAAAATATTTTAGACCCAAATTAGGTTGATATATAATGCAGAAATCAGAAAAGTGGGGATTTACTTTCTGATTGTCTCACAAATAAAAGAAAGAAAGAAGAAAGAAAGAAAGAAAGAAATCTATTGTCTTCATGACTGCTCTTAGTTATGATTCTATGAAATCATCATGATGTTCAAACATGCTACTTAAGAAAAATTTAGTTGTTTTTTAACTTTTACATATATATACTAGCAAATGGTGCTTCATGTTATTGAGAATTTTCTAAAAAATAATAATTATATAATAATAAATGTCTATCGGTTTAAAATGTGTCTTTTTATGTAGCATTTATAATTTTTAATTTTAATTTTTTAATTTTTTTAAAAATATTTTTAAATTAAAATTATCTATAATCGATAGATATTGATATTTTGATGAATATATATATATATATATATATATATATATATATTTCGGAAAATAAAAATTAAAAATAGCAACTCTAGCTTTGCTGCGCAATGTCAAAATCAAGAGACTGATATGGATTTTTCATTCACAACAAATCGAATGGCCTCAATATCATCAGTTCGTCCAAGCTCCTTCGGTGCGCGCTTCCAAAGGAGATGGCCGTCCCGCCCTTTCTCCACCTTCTGCTCCATCGCCGGCGAGCTGATCCCAACAAGCAGAAGCATCTAGTGCTGTACACGAAACGGGGTTGCTGCCCCTGCGACGGCCTCAAGAGGAAGCTCCACGCCGCGCTCTCCCTCGGCGGCCCTCACTCCCTACACTCCGTCAATCTCCAGATTCGTGACATGTCGGAAAACCCCAACTGGGAGAGGCTCTACCAGTATGAAATCCCCGTTCTCGCCCGAGCCCTTCCTGATGGCACTGAGGTCGCTTCTTCTTTTTGATTCCATACATTTCTTGGTACTTTGTCAATTCGGATACTTTTACTGGTTTTTACAATCATGCTGGTGTTCACCGTGATTAATTATGCTTGATATCTGATTTTTCCTCCCGTGGATTGATGAATTTGTTTTTCATTTTTCTTTTGCTCATTGTATATGATTTGCAGGAAGTAAAGGTATTCCTATAATTTCCTTTCCCAGCCATGAATTTATCCTTTTTATAAGGATGAATAATCAAACTTGTAGATTTGACCATTGGCATTTGACTGTTTTCTAAAGTTTTTGTGAAATTGGATTTGCAATTACCTTTTTGCTCAGACTAAAACAGTATTCTATTGAATGATACTGTTAAATATCTTTATGAGATAAATACAAAATGCAAGATTTATACAGTAGGAAAGATGCAAGCTTTTCTTCTATTTGTACTTTGTAGGCCAAGATATGTCTTAGGCGCTGTACCTTTGAGCTTCCCTCTGCTGACATCCTGCCAATTTCTCTGATTGTTCTTTTGTTAACTGTTTAATAGATTCATCTAAAAGCTATCTATATAATACAAAGTGATTTGTGTCTCTATATGCTAGTGTGGGTATAGAGTTTCTATTTGAGCTCACGCTGCTAGTTTGGCATGGCTGGCACAGGATGGATGAAGAAGAAATAAACTTGCCGGGCCTTGCATCTTATCCAGTCTTTTCCTCTTCCAAGATCCCATTATCAATATACATTGAATTTGGCATTATTTTGACAGAAGAACTAATAGATTTTTAGGCATTCCATACAATTGTATGGTCTATAATATTTCATGATACCTTATCCATCATACAATTGTATGGCCTATAATATTTCATGATACCTTATACTACTTAAAATTGTCAAACCTTATCCTATATGACAATTTCCAGGGAGTAGTGTCAATTCTAACCATTGTTCTATAAAGTATTGTTGGTATTTTCCATGGTGTTTTCTACTTATGAAAATAATGGGTCTCTAGATGGCATTGGGCTTTCGGTGAGCACTGAAACAGGTCAAACCGTGCATGGCGGACCTTTAGTTTGCAAATTAAGCCTGCAAATGAAATTTGAGACCAATTTTAAGACAAATATGGTTTGCCTTCCACAAATAAACTTTATAGACATATGAATGAAATGCTCTCTACGCTTGATTGTTGAAGATGAATATAATGGTTGTACTAATGAAGAGAAGGAGGAGTACTAATGAAGGTCAATTCTGAGAAAAGGGGGATTTTGAGAAAGCTTTCGATACGATTGATTGGGAATTCCTGGTGGAAATGATGCGAGCAAGGGGCTTTGGGCCACGGTGGGCAGGGTGGATCCAATCGATTCTACAATCCTCAAAATCCAGTTTCCTAATCAATGGAACCCCAACAGGATATGTCAGACACAAAAGGGGCCTCCGACAAGGGGACCCGCTCTCCCCCCTACTATTTATCCTAGCCATGGAGGTCTTCTCCCAAATGGTCACAAGGGCTGTGAGGGAAGGACTCTTTAAAGGCTTCAAAATCGGTACCAGAAATGAAGAACAAATTTCGGCCTTGATATACGCAGACGACCTCCTCATCACCAGCTCGGGGGAAGCGGAAGATTTCCGGATTCTTAAGCTTATATTCTACCTCCTTGAGAGTCTCACAGGCCTACGAATCAACTACCAAAAGAGCGCAATTGTGCCCATAGGCAAAACCGAACAGGAGGCAAATGAGCTGGCCATAACAATGGGATGCAAACGACTCCAACTCCCAATAACCTATTTGGGGATCCCACTGTCCGGGAACAGGCCACGCAAAGCAGAGTGGCAAACTCTCATTCATAGAATAAGAAGCAAACTAGGAACTTGGAAAGGAAGGCTCATGTCCATGGGAGGCCGTATCACTCTTCTCAACTCAGCCATCTCAGCAATCCCCAATTACTGGATGTCAATGTATAAACTCCCACAATGGGTGATCCACCAAATAGAAGGAATCAGGAGAGACTTCTTATGGCGTGGTACAAACCCAAACTCAAAGGCCTATCGGCTGGCCAAATGGGAAAAACTCACAAGACCAAAAGACCTCGGTGGTTGGGGCATAATCAACCTGAAAATATTCAATGAGGCATTGCTGGGAAAGTGGTGGTGGCGTCTACTGAGAGGGGAAACTGGCATCTGTGGTAGAATCATAGCAAACGCCTACTACCGTGGAGCCCAGCTGAACCCCTACAAGAAAGCGCCGACTCGAGCATCCTTTTTTTGGAAGGGAGTAATGGAACAAACTGAATCTACCTTAACAAACGTCGCCACCAGAGTCGAATCGGGAGAATCGACTATCCTATGGTATGATAAATGGATAAATGACCTAGGCCCGTGCCGCTCTTTCCCGGAGCTCCAAACGCTGATGGCAAAGGAGGACCTCACCGTCAAAGAAGCTTGGAGTACCCAACAAAGGGTTACCACGCTTCTCAAGCCCGACCCACTATCTAGAGGAGCCGCGGAGCTGATGGTGGACATCCAGGAATAACTGGACGGAAACGGCTCAAGCCAGGAAGACAGTAGAAAATGGAGACTAACTCCAAATCAGGTCTTCTCAGTCAAGTCCCTCTACCGCTTTAAAATAGATGGTGGGGTGAGATGCCCTCTCCCGGCCTCTTTCTGGAAGCAAGCGTGCCTGCAGAAGATCAAGCTCTTCGCTTGGCTAGCATGGGAAGACAAGCTTCCCACGCTACAAAACCTCATAAAGAGACAATGGAGGGGAGAGAGAACTAGGTGCTACCTATGTGATCGAGAAGAGGAATCCACTGAACATCTTCTCATCCAATGCCAATACTCGAAGGAGATCTGGTCCCATTACGGAAGCCTTATGGGCGGAGCCCTCCCTAACCAGATACAAGATCTGTGGGGTCATGCCCCCCTCTCCAAACTAATGGAGAAGGCTCTTCGAAAGGGTTGGAACCTACTCGTCATGTCTGCCACCTGGTGCATCTGGCTGGAACGGAACAGGCGGTGCTTTCAAGCTAAACACCGTGTTTACACGAATTTACTCCGCCACATTAACTTCCTCTACTTGTCATGGTTCGACGCCTCGCACGCTACCAAGAGAAGCCAACTCCAGGCAATGCACTTCATCGTCAGGCAAAGCCTCGCCATTATCAGGGAGGAATGAGCACCTAGTCCTTTGGAAGCGGATCCCGATGCAGAGGAGCTAGGATGAAACCCAGGGCAAATAGGGACAAAAGCTAGGCCACTTTTTGTCCCCCCTCAAGCATCTTCGGCCCCTTAGAACTCTCGGTTTCGACAGTATGGTTCACCTAGGAACCAAACAAAATCTTAGGGCTCTCAGCCCGGTACTTGTTATTTTTACTGCTATTCTAATAAATGAACGTGGTTTATCCACTTACTCAATATATATATATATATATATATATATATATATATATATATATATATATATATTATGGTTGTGATTTTCCTTTTTATATATTTATGGTGGCATGCACTCGAGAACACGCAAGCAGAGAGATCAAGAGTCGACCTTACTGAGAAAAGTGAGATTGATATTAACACAAGCTATGTATGACTAGTGCTAGAGAAGGGTCGGTTAACATGGTTTAAGTTTGAGCCATAATAGATTCCAGCTGACCCTCAAAAAAGAAAAACAAAAGACTCATGCATATGCATGCCACTTGGCTCCTCAAAAAGTTGTATAGATCTCTCTTCCTAGAACAGCCTGCACCTGCATACCCTTGATTGCATACACCAGTTTGGGCTCATACTGGTTTTGATAATATCTTGTGGATGGTCTTAGTGATTACAACTATGACCCTTTTAAGATTGAACCTAAAATTTCCATGGCTGGCTATATGATATATATTCTTATTGATTGCAGTGAATTTCACACTGCCTAGAAATACGGTTTGTTTAAATTTCTTTACTAAAGCCAAGATTCTGAAAGCAAGGTCTGGATATAGTTTTGATGATGTCTCACTATCTTGTTTGGGACTTGGAACTTGGGAGGGAAGGGGAGGGTTTTCCAATTTTTATGATGACCTCATGGTTAATTAATTCCACACTTGCACAATGGTGTCCAAACAAATTGTTTAATATTCAATTACAAAAACACACAAAATTCTGCTTATAAACGCCTCATGAAAAAACTAGCACCCAAGACAAGGAGGTGGATGATAAGTATGATGTGTTTCCTGTAAGGGTGTTGGAAAACTTATTATGCATGGTACTGCATAATAATGATTGTCATTGGATTCATGATAGGGTTCTGTATCTGGGGACATTAGTTAACACTTTGTCATTCAGAATGTCAAATCTGAACCTTGTTTTATCATGAGGGCAGGCATGCCTTATTGCTGTAAAGAAAAATAATTGAGTACTGAATTATTCCATTCGTGTGAAGAGTCTGCAAATAGAAGATGGGATGCCATGAGCTGCATTTAATGTGGATCTACCTTTCTCTACCAAGATAGAAAAGAAAAAGAGTGACCTTTTGGGGATGGTACTATGTTGCATGTAATTGGTTGTCAGTGACTTTTTTTTTTCCAACATTTTGTTTTCCAAACTCATTAAAACCAGAGCTTTTATAGCTGGCACAATCTCTTTTGCAGGAAACACTTCCAAGGCTATCTCCTCGCCTTGGAGTGCAGCTCATCCAAAAGAAAATTGCAGCTGCATTGGAACATTAAGAGTAAATTTGGTTAGATACCCAACAATCCTAGTTTGAAAATGATGCGAGGTTAGTTGAAGATGGAAAATGCCAAAGTCATATGAACCCATTGATATTGTTCTGAAACTGTAATTTATTCTTAAATGAACCGAGTTTTCTATTTTTCGTAGTGACAGTTTTATCCTCTTATTTGGACATGATTAGTGGAAATGCTGAAATGGTGGTCCAGATGTTGGGGTTCTTTCCTCTTGTTAGACTCTTCTGAATGTGTCAATGCAAAATAATTGTCCTGTTATTGATCATGATCCTGTAGATGGCATGGTCTTCCATTCTGCCATATAGTCTAGGCTGTAATTCATTTATTTATTTATTTATTTCTGCTAAAATTTTGTGGCTGTAAATGCTAGAAACTGTGTTCATATTTTTTGCCTCCCCTTTTGTACCATTAGTTTTATTTATTGTTGTTAATCATTGAAGTGTTTGGTAGCGTCCTTGTTTCAGGCATACTTTATTTTCGTTTTCTCTTATATTTCTGAAGTTACTGATGTTTCACTCAATCTTTTGGATGCTGCCTTATTTGCTCTGAGCCTGAGTCTCTCTGGTTACTTTGTAGTTAATGTGAGAATATTGCGAAAGATTGTTATTAATCTAGGACACTATTATTGGGCAGGTGGTGGTTCTATGAAGGAAAATTGATTATTTTGATGATGCAAATTAAGGCAAAACTTGTGAAATTGGAGAATGAACTTTGAAAAGTCTAGGGTATTTTTGTTTGCCTTGTTTTTAGTTTTTGTTTCCAGGTTTCGTGTAATAGTATTTTGTTCTTTTTGTTTCATGTGCTTAGTAATTAGTATTATTGATTTTTCCCAATTCCTACATCTTCATTTTCCCTTTTTTTCTGTTTTGAATGGTCTTCTTTTGTATTTTAAAATAATATGGATATTGTTTTTAAAAAATAATATGGATATTTGATGAATATTAAGTTCTGAAAATTAGAAATGTGTTCTAGATGACCTATCTTTTCCCGACTAGGATTAAAAAAATAATTAAAAATTTTAGGGTGTTTAAATTAAAAAAATAAATAAATCATAATGTACAATTAACTCACATTTTCTAGAGAATTGTGGAGCTAAAGGGGATTTTAAAGATTGTTTAGCTCCAAAGAATTTCCTTGGAGCTAAATGGCCTTTGAAAGACCTTTTAGTCTCTGGAGCTAAACAACTTTTCAAATGTCATTTTGCTCTAGAGATAGGGTTTCTAGAGCCTAATGGCTTTTAAAAGATTTTTAACTCCAGAGAGCAAGCCAATGCAGGTCCTGGAGCTAAACGACCTTTGAAAGGTGGTTTAGCTCCAAAGAGTAGGCCAATATAGGCTTAGGAGCTAAATGACTTTTGAAAGAGCTTTATCTCCAAGCACCCTGTATTTAGAGCTAAAAGCCTGTGAAAGACTGTTTAACTCCAAAGAGAGGACAATGCAAGCTCAAGAGCTAAATGGTCTTTGAAAGGCTATTTAGCTCTAAAGAGCATACCAACGTAGGCTCAAGAGCTAAACACCCTTTGAAAACAAAGAACGTTTATTTCCAAGGACCCTATCTCCAGAGCTAAATAGTATGTGAAAGGTTGTTTAACTCCATAGAGTAGGGCAATACATGCTCAAGAGTTAAACGACCTTTGAAAGGCCTTCAGCTCTATAGAGTAGGCTAATACAAGCCTTGGAGCTAAACAACTTTTCAAATGTTGTTAAGCTCTAGAGAGCCAACCAACATAAGTTGAGGAGAAAGGTCGTTTAGCTCCAAGGACCCTATATTTGGAGTTCTTTGAAATTAAACGGATTTCTGGAAGACCATTTAACTCCATAGTTCTCTAGAAAAGGGGGTTAATTATAAAATATGTTTTTCCCCCAAAAAAAAAAAAAATAATAATAATAATAATAATAATAATAATAAATAAATAAATAAATAAATAAATAAATTCTAGTCAGCACCTTGGAGGTTGACTAGGCAACTCCATGGCCATTTTGACAAAAAAAAAATGGCTTACGGCTAAAACTAGCAAATGGCCCTTCGCATTACTCAAGATTTTAAAAAAATAAATCCTACGTAATGTGATGGCTTTGCAAGTTTATATTTATTCAATCAATGATGCATCAATTTCATGTTTAAATCAATATTAGCAAATCCACCTTAAATAAGTTTTGAGTAAATCACAAACTATAAATTTCAAAACCAATAGGAAAAATAAAAAATAAAAAAGATTATGATACACTCATAACCTGAAGACACCCGTATCCCCCTAATTTTTCTCTGGTCATGATGAGGCGCGCCCTCCAAGAGCCGCCACCATGCTTCTTGCAGAAAAAGGGGCAAAAGGAAAAGACAGGACAAGGGAGAGGCACGGATCCCGAAGAAGAGGAGGGATATAGGAAGCAGGGACATCAAAGGAAAAGGGTAAGCAAGAACGAAACCTAAAACCCCCCTCCTTTCTCCTCCTTCTCCAATCAGTCTGCTAACTTGACCGTCGAAGTGGGCACGGGCAACAGAGCCCTGCCCTCTCTCACATTTCCTGTTCATTGTCCCATTTACAAGTGAACTCGAAGCAAGCACATCTGCTACAAGGTCTTTCATCCCAGAAGACAATCAGTTAGCTGGACACCTGAGGAGTCCACATGGCGTAACCAAGTTACCGGCTAACAGATTATATATTTTTCACTTGCTTTTGTCCAATTACAAACTTATCAAACCCATCGCACACCTCCTAAAACACTTACTCTTGCCCCTGTGACATGTGCTCCATTAATCCACCTCCTAGTGGAGGTCTTCGTGACTCCACAATTATACCCCATTATCCCACAAAATACCCAAACTCTCCTCCATCCATTAGTGGAGCTAATTGAGAATTCTCAAAAGATTGAGAATTGGGGAATAAATTACATCAAAAGCTAATTATTTTCACGTTTTGAGTGATTGTCTTGGTTGGTAGTTTCATTGTCTATATTATTATTTTTTTTTAAAAAAAATAGTGGATAAACCACTTTATTAATGTTGTCTTAAAAAGTTACAAAGATTACAGAGGAGTGTGTCCTTTGTTGGACCATAACAGTGTCTGGAGATCATTTCTACCTTAAGGGATAGATGCCAAGCCATTCGATAGTGCTTTTTTCGTGGGTTCCTCATCATCAAAGTCTTCATTGGTTGGGCGTTGCATTCCCGCTATTGCCTCTCGTGTGGCCTCCAAGCTTCTTTTTGCAATTGTTTCCATGGGTGCCACTTGAAACCTTCTTGTATGGTACGCGACATCGTACCATGATAGTACTAGGAAATCGATAGCTCGGATTAGTTTTGTGGGAACAAGTTGTTTCTCTTAAAAACATCTCTTGTTTCTTTCCTTCCATATATTTCACGTGATCGCCATGACCAGCAGGTTCCATCCTGGCCTATCATTCTTCTCCATCTGTTCAGAGATAGATCTACTGCCTGTTGACCAGAAACCTTGAGTGCAAACACTCAGGCTTCTGCACGCAAGCGTATGTGGTCGTGAGTAATAACTGGTAAATACCGGGTCGAGATCCCAAGGGAACGGAGATGAATTCTTCTAATTATCAGTCTAGTGTGAAACACGAGTGTGAGAAGGTTGTGTGTGTGTAAATGGTAGGATTGGTTGTGAATGATTTGTGATACACCAACGGGTAAAAGAGGGTTGAATTCTATAATGAGATGACCTAGGGTTGCATGATATGTCAGACTTAGTAAGGTTTTCTCTTTGAACAGCTAAGCTAATTTGTATACTGATGTGGGTGTATGTGTGTCAGAATATGTGCTTCCGTGCACTCCGGGTGCATCTTACATGTCCCTATTTCTAAGGATCATGCATCTAAGCCCACATCTCTGTGGTGCCTTCAATGCATTATAGGACAACACCCTAACACTACCGAGGAATTGCCTACCCTGATCTCTCAGAGATAGATCAAATCGGTGTCACTCCGTCCTCCCTAATCTTCTAGCCTACTCTCATACCTAGATCTCTCATAGTGCATGGAGTTAATGAAACTCAATCTCTCTCGACAATTGAGGAAAATAAAGACTAGCCTCAAAGGCACATCCACATACAAGCTAGCAAGCAAATTCAAAGATAATATAGGTTTAAGTCATAACATTCATACAACCCTAGATATGGTGCTTAAGCTACCATTACAAATGAGAAGACAATTGCAAGAATAGCATCCATACAAACATCCATTATATCACTAGGAAGAGTTCTAAACAACAATGATAAGAGTTAGGAAGTTCCCCCTCATAGATTGGCTCCTCTCCAGCTCAAAAGGGCTGAAAATCGCCTTTAGGGCCAGTTGAAGTCGCCACCAGCCGCCTGCCAATCACCTCTTGCCCTAATTAGAACCTGCTTTTTATAGTCTGGGCGCTTGACATCGCGATGTCAAAAAGTAACATCGCGATGTCCAGTCGATTCTGAATCATTTCAGAGCATGACATCGCGTTCATGTCGAACATCGCGATCTGATTTATCAGCTCGCCTAGCGCTCTCTGTTCATAACTAACATCGCGATGCTTACTTCTGAACGTCACGATGTCTTCTGCAGGTTGACACTCCATGGGCTTTGATATCGCGATGTTCAATATGAACATCGCGATCTGATTTCTTCTGAGAATCTGGCTCTCTGGCTGAAATTGACATCGCGATGTCTTCTTCAGTGACATCGCGATGTGGATCTCATCCTTGCTCCTTTTCACCTGTTGCATATAATTTTCACTGATTTAGTACTTGTCTCACTCCAACAGGTGTAAATCACTGATAAAACATGCAAGATTATCATTGTGGTCACTTAGCAGTATTAAGAGTATAAATACTTAAATATACAATCGATAAGCGCATTTTGACTCTACTTGCATTCATATATAGCTACTAGAATAGCTCCTTTTCAAGAGCTATCACTGCCCCATAGGTCCCCAATTTGTCTTGGGGTTTCCGGACGTCCGGCTAGGTGGAAGAAGTGCTCCCACATTTGGATCGACTATGGGCATTGCACTAGTAGATATGTCATTGTTTCTTCCTCTGAGTCGCACAGGTAACACTTGATTAGATCTCCTCTCTAGTTTCTTTTTGCTAAATTGCGTAGCGTTAGGATCTTATCATCTCATGTTAGCCACGCAAAATGCTTAACTTTTGGAGGACATGGTGTTCTCCAAAAGCTGGATCCCAGTGGACATTGTCTATATTATTTTAAAAGTCAAAATTCTAAGAAAATTTCAAGATACTAATGTAATTTTTTTTTTATAGAATTTTTTAAAATTAAAATTTTCTATAACTGCCTTGTTTTGTCTCGCTTTCACTTAGTAATATAGATTGATATATATTTTAAAATTTAGAAAATCTGAAAAAAAATTCCAAAATATGAACCTACTTTTGTATTAATTTATATTTTTAAAAAATTAAAATCAATCTCACTTTTATATATATATATATATATATATATATATATATATTTCTGATATCAGGCAGTCGACAGGATGCACTGTGCATTTTCGGTCGCCTCCCGTTTGGCCCATTGGAGCATGTTTGAAGGATTTCCAACCGTATGGATGGGAAGATCATCGAAAAATAAGCTAGCATGTCCATTTTCATACAATTTGGTAACCGTTTGGTCCTCCCACTTAATGGTTGAAATTTTGGACCGTTCATATTTCTATAAAATAAGAACCGTTAAGCGGGAGGACCAAACGGTTACCAAATTGTATGAAAATGGACATGTTAGCTTATTTTTCGATGATCTTCCCATCCGTACGGTTGGAAATCCTTCAAACATACTCCAGGGGGCCAAACGAGAGGCGAACGGGAATGCACAGTGATCCGACCGACCGCTTAATATCACGTATATATATATATATATATATATATATATATATATATATACGGGGATGATATAATAAGGCCGTCCGGATTACTGTTCCGGTAAGGTCGCCTCCCATTTTGGCCCTTAGAGCATGTTTTAAGGATTTCCAACCGTTTGGATGGAAAAAACATCGAAAAATAAGTTAGCATGACAATTTTCATACAATTTGGGAACTTGTAGGGTCTTTATCTTAATGGGTGAAAATTTATGGAAATCCTACCAGTTCAGAATTTCATCAGTTAAGATAAAGACCCTACAAGTTCCCAAATTGTATGAAAATTGACATACTAGCTTATTTTTCGATGTTCTTTCCATCCATACGGTTAGATTTCCTCAAAACACTGTGCAAGTGGGTCAAATGGAGGCGACCGCACTTGCACAGTGATAGGGCCGGCCGCATAGTATCATGCCTGTGTATATATATATATATATATACAGGCATGTTACTATGCAAGTACGGTCGCCCCATTTTAGCCCACTTGTACAGTATTTTAAGGAAATCCAACCGTATGGATGGAAAGAACATCGAAAAATAAGTTAGCATGTCAATTTTCATATAATTTGGGAACTTGTAGGGTCTTCATCTTAAAGGGTGAAATTTTGAACCGATAAGATTTCTATAAATTTTCACCCGTTAAGATGAATACCCTACAAGTTCTCAAATTGTATGAAAATTGACATGCTAGCTTATTTTTCGATGTTCTTTCCATCCATACGGTTGGATTTAAAAAAAAATATTCTCCAAGTGCCTGAAAATGAGGCGACCTTAAATAAACAGTAATCCGGCCAACATTATACAAGTCATGCTCTCTCTCTCTCTCTCTCTCTCTCTCTCTCTCTCTATATATATATATATATATATATCTCTCTCTCTCTCTCTCTCTCTATATATATATATATATATATATATATATATATATATATATATATATATATATATATATATATATATATATATATATATATACCAGCATTCAATCTGTTATCAATCATCAGGCCGACCGCAGCCGCACAAGAACACGCATGTATATATATATGTATATATATATATATATATATATATACATATATATATATAGAGGTGTTAGTATAAGGCTCGCCGAACAGCATTTATTTTCTACGCTTCATTTCGCCTCGAGCATGTTTGAAGGATTTCCAACCGTACGGATGGGAAGATCATCGAAAAATAAGCTAGCATGTCCTTCCACTTAATGGTTGAAATTCTGAACCGTTAAAATTTCTATAAAATAAGAACCGTTAAGTGGGAGGACCAAACGGTCACCAAATTATATAAAAATGGACATGCTAGCTTATTTTTTGATGATCTTTTCATCCGTACGGTTGGAAATCCTGCATACATGTTCCAAGGGCCGAAATGGGAGGCGACCTAAGATAAACAGTGTCCGGCTGACCTTATACTAACACCTCTGTATATATATATATATATATATATATATATATATATATAGGGTTAAAATCGTTTTTGGTCCCTGAAAACAGGGCCAATGTTCATTTTCATCCCAAAAATTTAAAATTTATTCAATACGGTCCACATCAGCATATACTATCACTTATAACTCTACATCAACAAAATAACGACCTAAACATAATAATAAAAAAAATTATATGCATTTCATTGGTATTCCACATGACCGCCATGTTAGCAATAGGGACCAAAAATGCCAAAATATGGAATATATAGGGACCCGAAATGTCAAAATATGCAATACATAGGGACTATATTGAACAAATTTTGAATTTTGGGATGGAAATGAACATTGGTCCCGTTTTCAGGGACCAAAAATGGCTTTAACCCATATATATATATAGATTTGAAATCTAGGGATGTCCGTAGATAAGCGGTTGGATCAAAATCCAACGGCTAAGGGTAAACGGTTGGGAAGCTCAAGCGCGATATCGAAGGCCTCTTCCCCCTCCTCCGTCTCTTCCCGCCTTCTCTCAAACTCAACCTCTCCCATTCCGCCTCCTCTGAGAGTAATCCTGAAAAAGCGGCTGGGGAGCTCAAGCGAGATCAAAGACCTCAAGTCCAAGGTTGCGTTCACCATCCTATCTTGAAGCTCTGAACTACTCTCTAATGGCGCACCTTCTCCCTTCTCCTCTCAAACCCTTGGCCACCCTGACCACCATCACCCGCTATCACCTTCCTCTTGATCTTAATTCCATCTCCCTACTTCTAAGATCCTTCCGTTCCTCATTCCCATCCATCTCCACCATCTCTAGCAAATCCCTAATCATCTCCTCTATCCCCATTCATCGACTTCTCCGATATCACTGACTTCAACACAGTCTCCGACAACTTCGACGACGACGAGGATCTCATCGCCTCTCCGTGGGAAGGTGTTGTAGTAGTACCGCCGGGACGTGTCGATGACCTATCTCGAGTACGTCACAACACGAGATAGGTCACCATGCGAAGACTAGCACAGATCATAGCACAAGACGAAAACTTTTGTGGAGATCCAGAAGAAGCAAATCTAAATTCCACGGTGACCAAGCTACGCAGACTTTCAATGGTATGTACCAAAGAAATTGTGGGCCTCCCTCAGGTAATTCTAGAACATAAATGTCTCATAACCTTGTACATTTCGACACCTCCCAGTTGTTTGGAAATGCATATGATTGGAAGATTCACACTTTTGCGAGCATTGATACTTAATGTAAAAATAGTCAAGCACGTCCCAAACAATATTCAAGATTTAGTGCACTTGAGACTTTTGGATCTCGATCACACACAGATACATGAACTACCATATTCTATTGGAAACCTCCCAAATTTGCAGTTTTTGACACTAGAAGACTATCAATCTTTGCGCAGCCTTCCCAAAAGCACCACCAAGTTGTGCAACCTAAGGTGTCTAAACCTTCTTGATTGTCCTTTGAGTCATGTTCCCAGGGGAATAGGCAAATTGGAGAATCTCAATGATATAGCAGGATTCGTCCATGTGGTAATATTACGGCACCTTCCCATGGAGAGGCGGCGAGAGCATCGTCGTCGTCAAGGTCGTCAGACTGTGTTGAAGTTGGTAATATCGGAGAAGTCGGTGAATGTGGAGGAGCAGACGGATGAGATGATTAGGGGTTTGCTAGAGATGACGGAGAAGAATGGGAATGAGGAAAGGAAGGGTCTTGGAAGTGGGGAGGTGGAATTAAGATCATGAGGAAGGTGCTGGCGGGTGATGGTGGTCAAGGTGGCCATGGGTTTGAGAGGAGAAGGGAGGAGGAGCGCCATTAGAGAGTAGTTCAAAGCTTCAAGATAGGATGATGAACGCGACCTTGGACTTGAGGTTTTTGATCTCGCTTGAGTTCCCCAGCCACTTTTTCAAATTACTCTCGGTAGAGACAGAGGTGGAGGCGGAAGGGAAGAGGTTAAGTTTGAGAGAGGACGGGGAGAGGTGGAGGAGGAGTCCTTCGATCTCGTACTTGAGCTCCCCAACTGTTTACCCTTGGCCGTTGGATTACAGCTCATCTAGGGTCCCTAAATGAGCTGTTGGATCAAAATCCAACAACCTCTGTGATGACTGAATTGTGATGACTGAATATGATGGACAAATCTAGAGAGAGAAAAAAGAGATGATGTGATGTATTGTACAGTAGATGTGATGACTTGTACAATAACCGTTGGATTTTTATCCAATGACTAATCTATATATATATATATATATATATATATATATATATATATATATATATAATCATGATAAGGTAAGGTCGGCCGGAAACATTGTTCATTTGCGGTCGTCTCCCATTTGCTGACTGCACCATATATATATATATAGCATGACTTATATAAGGCCTACTCTGGACATCGCTTTCATTTAAGGGCACCTCATTTTGAGGTACTTGAAGAATATTTTTTTTTAAATCCAACCGTATGGATGGAAAGAACATTGAAAAATAAGCTAGCATGTCAATTTTCATACAATTTGGGAACTTGTAGGGTGTTCATCTTAATGAGTGAAAATTTATAGAAATCTTATCGGTTCAAAATTTCACCCTTTAAGATGAAGACCCTACAAGTTTCCAAATTGTATGAAAATTGACATGCTAACTTATTTTTCAATGTTCTTTTCATCCATATGGTTGGATTTCCTTAAAACACTGTATAAGCGGGCTAAAATGGGGCGACATCAAGACTTTCAGACAAAATACTTGGCACTGTAAGATATATATATATATATATATATATATATATATATATATATATATATTTAAGAATACATATATATTGGCAAATAACTCTTAAAAACTATATTTAAGAATACAAAAAATTTAATAAAAATATCAAATTATAATTTCTATCAAATACCTTGCCTTTTTTTTTTAAAAAAAAAGGAAAACACCTACAAACATGCCATAACCTAATAATGCACAATCAAAGCAAGTATTAATAAAATCAACCTCAAATTAATTCAAACATATCAACCCATAAATGAATCCAAATCTAAATAAACCCTAACAATCTGGATTTGAATTTGATTAATTAACTGCAATCTCAATACAAACCCATCTTTTAAACCAATAATCCTGGCTGAATTCCAAAACCCCCCCTAAAAGTTCAAAACTTCAAATCCAATAACACATGATTTCTCTACTTTCACCCCGTCCCCCTACCTACACACGCCACCACACCAAACGGTCTAAATTCAAATATTTCCTCAAAAGTGGCGGGCCTCCTCTCTATATTCTTCTTCTTCTTTTCTTTTTAAAATTCGAAAACAGCTGCGCTGGTGCCCGTGAAGCCCTATTATTTTATACAATTATAGATAGATTCAGATCGAGCGCGAAGACGAAGACGAACGCCAAATCTCGGCGGAGAATAATAAACAGGCATTTCATCAAACACCTTAGGCGCCGAGTTTAGTGCGGCATTTCATCGAACATCTCAAGGATGAACTCGGTGCCGGAGGGGATAGTGGAGCATATACTCTCCCAGATGAGCAACGCCCGCGACATCGCGTCGTGCGCCTGCGTCTCTAAGCGCTGGAAGGACTCCGTGCCTTTTCTCCCCGCTCTCTACTTCCCCCGTGGTGTGTTTGATGGCGTGTCCCGCGCCGACGCCGACGCCGCCATCTCTCAAATGGTTTCATCGGCGGTGCGGCTGGAGGAACTGGTGATCTACTGCCCTTTCTCTGCTGCTAGTCTTGCGTCCTGCCTCGCGCTTCGGAGCCGATCCCTCCGCCGCCTTGAGCTACGGATGGACTCTGCTGCTGATAAGATGAGCGGTGCTGAGGCTGCTCCTGGCAGGCTTGACGCGATTGGATCTGCTGAGAATTTGGAGGCCCTGAAGCTCTGGGGTGTTTCCCTGAACAAGTCGCCAAAGTGGGGTGTTCTTCAGAGGTTGAGGGTTTTGGAGATTGTTGGGGCGGCAGTGCGGGATAATGCCCTCAAGGATGCCGTGCAGGCGTGCCCCAAGCTTGTTGAGTTGGCATTGCTTGGTTGTGATGGTTGCAGCTCCGTTTCGATTGAATTGGATTGCTTGGAGAAGTGCAGGTTGGATTTCCTCGGCTCCGCTAATTCTTCTCTTTATCTCAGCTCTCCCAGGCTTGTTCTGCTTGAAGTTCAAGGCTTCAGTTGGATTCGTGTTAATGAAAGACATTGTCTGCGGAGCTTATCCATCGCTAAAACTTCAGGCAAGTGATTGGGTTTTTTTTTTCCTCACAATGGTTCCATTGATGTTGCTTTTGAACTCATTTCTAGATGCAAAGCTTGTTGTTGTCTTTCTCAGGTAATGTCTACAAGGTGGATGTTGGAAAGCTTCCTGATTTGGAGTACTTGTCTCTCAGAGGTGTGCAATGGACTTGGAATGCCATAAGCTCTGTCCTCCAATCAGGGAGTGAGGTGAAGCACCTGCTTATGAAGATTGAATTCACTGGGGATCTTGACACACTTCAAGCCTTTCCACAAATTGACTTGGTTGATTTCTTCAACAATCATCAGAAGCTGCAAAAGTTTGAAATCCATGGTGCTATGTTTGCAGCATTGTGCCAGAAGAACAGCCTTAAAAATGTGAGTCACCTCTCAGTTTGTATGGATTTTCAGTATTTATGTTTCTTCAGTGGTTGAATCTCCTTTTTGAATAAATTTTTGCTCTGCAGTTGCATTCTAGGTTCAGTATTCCTTGCTTGGAAGAAGTTCTCATTACAGTGAGGTCACCATTGAATGCAGAGCAAAAACTGAACACTCTTAACTCATTGGTCAAGTACAGTGTCAATCTGCGAAAGATGGTAATTCAAATATCAAAGATGCGGAACTGCCAGGATATTGCAGATGAGTTCTTCAGAGAGATATGCAAATTCAAGCATATGAATCATAACATAGTTCACATTGAATAAACAGTACACCGACTGATCTGGTACTCTTCTGAACAACGCAATTGTTTACTGATGTCATTGACCATTCTTCATTTTAATTGGATTTGCCCTGGCAATATTATCTCTTCAACTGTGGAGTATTTACATGTGTTGTGGAGTTATTGCTATGTGTTTGAGGTGTCAACCTTTGAAGGATGGTTCCTTTTCTATTGTTTAATTTCTCAAAATCATGGAATTCATGCTTATAAACTGCAAAAGACTACTGCAAATTAACTTGCAGCCTGCTTGTTCTTTACTTTATGCTTGTGTGTTGCTGATTTGATCTGGTTGGTCAAACAAGTTCTGCAGTAGTTAATGTTTCATATATTGGATTCCACTAATCAATTTTGTTAAGGGGGCACTGGAAGTTCCTGATACCACATTTCTGAAATAACAGTTCATTTTATCAGTAGAAAAAAAACGTATTGGCAAATGTTCCGTGTCTTGGCTTCCGCTAATCTATTGACTCTATTCACCCAATTTTTACTTTGTGTGTGATTAATGAAGAATCATAGTACATAAGCAAGCTATTCTTGTGGTTCTAAAATTGCTTTATTAGTTATATTATTATTCGACTTCGATTTTCTTATGATTTTGCTTTTTCAAGTTTATTGTAGTTATTAGTTCATCAGAGTGGCTGGTCTGTGATTCTTCCTAGGAATTTTGATATAATACTTGATCATAATCCAATGAAATTGATGATGAGTTTCTTCACGAGACTATTGTGATATAAATGGGGAAGTATTTTTTGTTCGACAAATAAATGAATGAAATGAAAGATATCACTAAAACTTTGATTAGCAGCAAGTATAAATTAGTTTTTCTTCGGTAATAAAAGAAATACTTACTGTTTGTTCAGAAATTTGAGTGTCATAGCTAGTAGGTTCAAAACTTGTTGGCTTGTAATTGATTTCTCAATATGTAACAGAAATTAGTCTGTGGTACTTTTGTAATATATTGGCATTTCTTTTATGCCTATAGAGGATTAGCACTATTATTCACAAAGATATAAAGTTAGGAAAACACAACCTACAAATACAACCATATGTTCCAACCCCCTTCTTTTCTTGTGTTACAGCCGGTTGTCATAAATAAATTTGAAATAAAATTTAGCTAGTAACTGAAAGGAAAGTATGAGCCTTTTGATGTAAGAGGGAAAACCATGGACTGATAAATAGTAAAAAACTTTTATTATCCGCAGAATAATGAGATTACACAAATGGTTGAAGCACAGGCAAATGTTTCATATCTATTGGTTTTACTGCATTAATTTTTATTAGGTTTTTTCTTTGCATATAGTTCCTGCATTATCTGTTTATTACAGTATTATTTTTGTTGTAAATAACCAGTTGGTTAGTTTAGTCAACATTTGTACATGAAATCACCAAAATGAACTACTTGTAAGTCCCTACTTTTCTATTCAAATATTTTTCTCTTATTTTTCACTTAATTTTTGAACTCTAGTATCCTCAAATTCAAATTCTATATTTTTCTCAAGTAAGAGACCATATGTGAAATTTAAGATATTTATGAAGGTGGAGGATGTTTTTTATTTTTTATTTTTTATCAAATACAGATAAATAAGATTTAAAATGACAATAAATAGATAATACAAAACTATATAAAATAACAGATTTATATTTCATGCATGCTTAATGAAGAATCAAATCAGGAGCATGTTATTCTTCTGTTTCTCAAAGTGCTATGATCATTCTACATGGATGCCCTGTTGATGAACCAACTGTTGACGATTCATGTTTACTGCATTGCATGATTTGATGCAACAATTTGAAGAATGTATTGCCATCTGTGCTTTTTATAGCTTGTTAGATCTGCCATACTTGGTGATTGTTTTAGATTCTTTGGATAGATAAAACTTAACAGTAATAGTTATTAAAATTGTACAATTGTGTGGGCTCAACCTCATATTCTTTATCACACTGAAATTAGATTTTCAGATTTTATTAAATGTCCGTTTGGTTTGTAGTAAGTAGTTGTAATTTAAGGTGTGTTTACATGTAAATTACATTTTTCTCTGTTTGGTTTGTTGTGAAACAGAAAACTACCGATGGAATCATTTATCTCAAATTGCATTTTTATTGTAATTCAACTTATAATCAAGTTAATTGTAAGTTGAAATATATTTAAAAGTTTGAGTATATTACCACCGTCAACGTTTTTCTCTCTTTTCCTTTTTTTTAATATTATTTTCTTTAAGTTGAGTGTTTTCATGAAATATTGTGGGCATATCCAGTGTACTTATTTTTGAAAATTTAAAATTAATATTATAAAAAATATTAAAAATTTATTTTCCTTCACAAATATGTCATAATTTTCAATGTTATTTTAATAAATATAGAGAAATGGCGTGTAATGCTTCCATTTTTTTTTAAGTAACTTACCAAATACATAATTGAAAATTTAAATTCATCACTTTAACGGTTTAACCAAAGAAAAAATTTAAATTCATATTATGAATTTATAATTTTTTTTTGTTGCATAAGATAGAACATTACATGAGATTAGTGTTAAATTTATATTATGAATTATCACAAAACCAATTGAATTAGTAACCTTACAATTCATTATTGTTTACAATAAAAAATAAAAAATAAAAATAAAATTAAAAATTTAATATAAATATATAAAAGGTTGGATAATAGGAGTAACCTTATCATTTACTTTACAAGAGTTATTGTATCACTCAATTTATATCAAACTAAATACAACATTTTCATTTATAAGAAACCAAATAACTTTGTAGTAAGTTAATTCAATTTACATATAATTTCACTTACATTATGATTTGAAATACTCAGGGACGGAACCAGAACTCACTGGTAGGGGGGGCTGAGTGCAAAACATAAAAAAAAATTTCATCCAACATAACATTTTTTTCCAATATAAAATAGTACGATATTATAATTTTGATTAAAACAACCACAGTTTTAATACACATAAAAAAAAGAAACATAAGATATTTATCTATGTACACTCGAACTAGAACTACCGCCTGTGCGGGTTCCGGACGTGTGAGGCATGCCACTAAGAGGAGGTAATTGCATACGACGAGTTTGCATTTTCTGAAAACGTTGTAGAATCGCCTCATTGTCAATAGTTGCAAAAACCTCCTTCTCAATATAGACAACCATACTATCATTCATCCACTCATCTCCCATTTTGTTGCGCAAGTCAGTTTTCACAACATTCATTGATGAGAATACCCTCTCAACACTAGCTGTCGCAACTGGCAAAACCAATGCCAACTCAATAAGGCGATAAATGAGTGGAAAAATAGAATGTTTTCCGGTCTCAACCATCTTCCTAGCAAAACCTCCCAAGTCCCCAATATTTGCAAAATCATCATCATGCCGCACATCATAAATAAATGTGGCAAGTTGATCCTCAAGCATCATATGTTCACCACCGTAGAAGTCTTGGGGATACATCTCCGCAAGACGGAGTAGCTTGTGGATGTTGAAATTGGAGAAACGAGCCCCTTGGATCAAGGCATGATACGAGAAGAAGTAACTCTGTGCTAGCTTCTGGAAAGCGAGTTTGCATTTCTTGAGTAATCAAATCAATGACCTAACATTGCATTAATGATAAATTCAATAACAAATATTAATAAAAGAATAAATTAATGAGATTTATAAAAACATAATAAATACATAAAATAATTACCTCACAGAAAATATCTACTCGGTAATGGTGATAATGAGTAATGAATTGGCCCTCCCGCCTAGAATGACCACGAATTCTCATATTATCCTCCATATTAGGCACCGGGATTGAATTTTCCTCACAAAAAGAGCTAACCTGCGCCAAAAATTCCTCCCATCCTGTCTCCCTGAAATGGTGAAGCTGGGCTTTCACACTTTCAATCAAACGCATAGCTTGAACAATATTCTGATCCTTTTGTTGTAAGGCAAGTGACAACTCATTTGTCATCCCCAATAAACGCCTCATCAAGTACATCACAAATACAAATTGATAATTCTCCATTTTGTCAATCAAACTTGCCACTATACCTTTATTATCATTAGAAGCACCATCATCATGCACATTTTGGAGTACCTCCAAAACTGAAGTCCACATAGAGATTAGCCGGAGAATGGTAATGTAATGTGATCCCCAACGAGTATCCCCTGGTCGTGCTAAGCTAGATTCTTGATTTTTCCCTCTGCCACTGACTATCTCTTCTTTCTCCAATTGCCGAACCAATCTATCGTGGTAATGTTGCCGAAGTTGGTCTCTCCTTTTACACGACACTCCGGTGGCATTAACAATCATATTAACATATTGGAAAAAATCACTCACTATCCGATTGTCTTTAGCAACCACAACAATCACTAATTGGAGTTGGTAAGCAAAACAATGGATATATCTTGCATATGGATTTTCTCTTAAGATAAGTGCCTTTAAACCATTGAATTCACCTCGCATATTTGAGGCCCCATCATATCCTTGCCCTCTTAGCCTTGACAGAGACAACCCATGCTTGGCAAATAGGCAATCAGTGGCATTCTTTAAAGAAATGGCAGAGGAATCAGCCACATGAACCATAGCAAGGAACCGCTCTATCACATGTCCATTTTTATTCACATATCGCAAAACAACTCCCATTTGTTGCTTCACAGGCATCCCGGGCTTCATCAATCATAAGGGAAAAATAATTATCCCTAATATCATCAACAATAGTATGTGTAATCTCCACTGCATAAGCATTTGTCAAGTCCTTTTGAACCTTTGGGGAAGTCATTTGATTATTTCCAGGGGCATTTTGTTTGACTACCCTCCAAACCTCTTCATTTCCTAGGCTATACCACTCGAGCAACTCAAGAAAATTGCCCTTGTTCAATGAGTTTGATGACTCATCATTTCCACGGAAAGGTAAACCTTGCTTCAATAGAAAACGAGTCACATCCAAAACTGCCGTCAAACGAACACTGTATGCAACCTCCATCTCATGCGAATGTGCGGCCAATTGGTGTGACACGCTTTGCCTCTGATTTTGGAAGCTCTGAAATTGTACTCTAGCATCATTATGTGTACTATTCATGGCACCAATATGTTCTACAAATTTTTCCAATGCTTTTTTCCAATTATTGAACCCCATCTTGGTGAATGCATCTTCTCCTCTACTCGGCTTGAAAAGATAACACCAAAACAAAATGCATCTTCGTCGTATATATACTCCAACCATGGATGTTGTTTAAACCAAACATCCTGAAAACTCCTCTTTTGTTTGCCATACTCTTTCCGTGGAAAATTGTGGCCAATTGGTTGACAAGGGCCTCTAGTCAAATATTCTCTTCTAACTTGATCTCTAATCCCAACATCGAAATATTCAATTGGTTTTCGTAGTCCCGGGTCACTATCAATGTCGTCCAAATTAAAATTTGTACTGATGTTTTTCTCGCTTGATTTAGAATCCAATGGTACTTTAGGATTTTGGACGACTCTCCACTTCGTGGTCGTTTAATCAAAAATTTATCCATGTTCTACAAATAACAAGAAAAATAACCCCTTCAATAAATTGAATGTAGATGATCCAACAAAGCTGCAAATTAGCACTCAACTAGATGAACAAGAAGAACAAACACTGGCTATTAATGAAGAATATATGTATTAATGTATATGAGAACAAAATACTTAAATTGCACAGCAGCAAAAGCATATGGGTAAAAGTGATGCAGCAGTAATTGTGGAAGCCAGAGATGCAAAATTGAAACCAGCACACAAGAAATCACACAACATCTTATCAAGTGTGGGATCAAAGGTTAAACACTCCATTGCAAAAGTAAAGAAGGCCATCACAGATTCACAGGTAAGTCTTCCCATCAAAAAACAATTTCACAAAAATAAGCAAGAATCTAAATGCATGCTCTCAATGGTTGCTGGTCTATATATAAATATATATATATATATATATATATATATATATATATATATATATATATATATATATATATATATATATATAAATCATCAGTTCATTCATTGTATCTAAATAAGAATGGCAAATCATGGCCTCTGTGTATTGTTTTGAGGCTTGTCCTGTGAATCGTAAAACTAACAGCAACAGCCAACAGGTTCTGAGGTTCATATTATATAAACAGCAGCAAAAGCATATCCAGCATTTCAACAAAACACTTAAATTTAGCATTTCAAGGTTGACCAAGCATTAATGATCTGTTTATATAATATGGTTATATAAACAGCAGCAAGTAGCAACAGATTGACCAAGCAAGAAGCAACAGCCAACAGGTTCAAAATTTCAAATCAACAAGAATTGGAATTTAGCATTAATCTAGGGAATGTTGCTGGGGAATGTTTTGTCAATAGATATTAATCCAGCAACAGCCAACAAGAATTGGAATTTGGAATTTAGCATCTCTTATTTCATTCAAACATTATATCAAACACCTATGGGGCATCTCATATAACCCAAACATTTAGCATTAATCTAGGGAATGTTTTGTCAATAGTATTACAAAAGAATATTTTGATAATTTAAATTCATCATCTCTGATTCTCTAATTCTCCCCCACGGCTCCAAGCCAATCCATTCACCTAACCAATTTCCAACCAATTTCCAAGCCAATCCATTCATGATTCATCTCTGATAATTTAAAACCTCACCTTCCAAGTTTGAAGTTCCAACCAATTTCCAAACTGTTGCTGCTCTTCAGTCTTCACTCTTCACTCTTCAGGCGGTAGGCGGTGGCGATGATTCGATGAAGTCTTGAAGTTGAAGAACTAGGTTTTTTTGTTCGGATTTAGAGAGGATATCAGGATATGTGAGATCTCAGGAGTTAGATCCGATTAGGATAAGGGGCAAAATGGTCAATTCATTCACCTAACCTTTGACCATTTTGCCCCTGGCCCTTCTGGCTTCTCCCTTCGTGACAAACACTGAAGTGAAACAAGATCACGCATGAGTCTCTGCTTGCTTGCTTGAGGAGAGCGGCGGCCTTGTGAGCAGCCGAGAGGATCCCGAGGAGGCGGGGGCTGGGGTTTGAGAGCGAGGAGGAAGGGGAAATTTGGGGGCAAAGGGGTGGAGGGGCTTTCACCTTGGGCTGCCGGGATACCTCAAGGACTCGCCGGAGCGGTGGGGGGGCTGAAGCCCCTGCTAGCCCCCATATAGGTCCGTCCCTGGAAATACTGAAAACAAAATAGGTCCTTAGTGGCCGATATCCTACTACTATGGTGCGTTTGGATTGTGGAATGAGAATGAGAATGTAAAGGATAAAGGAATGGGGGAAAAGGATGAGAATATTAATGATTACTTTGTTTATATGGAAAGGTGATAAGAAAATAATTTATTGGAATGAGAAAAGTAAAGATTAGAGTTGTGATAAAATTATTTTTATACCCTTGATATAAAAAATTGAATTTATTTGTATATAAAATATTTTAAATATCATTATCTGATTTAATTATTATGATTAATTTTTTTAATTAAATAAAAACTTCCAATTAACTAATTAATTAAATTTATCTATTTATTTATGACATTCACAAAATCATTATTCATTTCACTTATTATAATTAAATATAAATTTCTCAATTTAACCATTTTTAATTTAATTATTTAAACCAAATATCTCAATATTTAATTATTTTTAATTAAATAAATATCTCAATTTAATCATTTTTTAATTATTATTTAATAAATATAAATTTATGTAATCATTTTATAATTTATAAAATATTTTGAATATCATTATTCATTTCCATTAATATAATTAAATGTTTATTATCAAATATTTCACTTTAATAATTTCCCAATTTAATTATTGTTATTAACTATTTAAGTTAAATAAATTTGTTTATTTATAAAATATTTGAAAAGATGAGGGTAAAATAGACATTTGGTGTGGTGGGAATGACCATTAGGGCCTGCTTGGATGGAGGTTAATGGAGGTTTTTGGAGGTAAGGTTCTCCATGAACCCATGCTTGGATGGAGGGTTTTGGGGGAGGGTATGGTTTTTGGAGGTAAATGGAGGGTTGAAAACCTCCATTTTCTCAACCCTCCAAATCGGAGGTTTTTGGAGGTTTACCTTTTTAAGTTTACCAAAATACCCTTAGGCATTAATATATAACATTAAATAATTTAATATATTATCATATAACATTAAATATTAATTAAATATTAAATATTTAATTAAAATATATTATTAAATAATCTAATATATTATCATATAACATTAAATATTAATCAAATATTTAATATTTAATTAATATATAATGTTATATATTAATTAAATATTAAATATTTAATTAAAATATATTATTAAATAATCTAATATATTATCATATATTATTAAATAATCAAATATTTAATATTTAATTAATATATAACATTAAATATTAATTAAATATTAAATATTTAATTAAAATATATTATTAAATAATCTAATATATTATCATATAACATTAAATATTAATTAAATATCAATATATAGCATACAATAAATTCAAACTCCTATTAAATATTAAGTTATCTATTGAAAGGGTATTTTGGTAATATTAGCACAAAATCTTACCTCCCATTACCTTCAAACCAAACACCACAAGGTTTAAAAACCTCCTTTTACCTTACTTCCATCCAAACAAGATATGGTTCCAAAACCTTCTATTACCTTACCCTACCTTACCTTACCTTACTTTATGAAACCTTCCTTCACCCCTCCCAAGCAAGCCCTTAGGGTAATGGCTATCACCGCGATCCTCATCCAAACGGACCCTTTGTAAAACTAGGGCTTGGTTTCGTGTAGGCCAAACATGAGGTACGGTTTGGTTGTGTCTATTACAGGTTGGATTGTGACGCGTTTGAGTCAACACACTCAAAACCTAGCTATAAGTGAGCGAGAAGTTGTCATGCCCCGCCCGATCTCCAGGGCCTCGGGCACGTATACAGACCGGCCGTACCCAAGTAGAGGCGCACTTCACTCGGATACAAGGCCTAGGTAATACAAGAACGGATAACAAAATCTAAATAATCTCAATAATCTCAATAATTTCTCAGAGTTTTACAGCTGACTGAAACCAAAATGGTACAGTCATCCTACTTAATCAAGGCCCTACAAGGGTCCTACAAAAGAAAATACAATCTCACACAATGTAAATCTGAGGTCCTCGAACCTCTACTAGAATATCTCGATCCCTCGCGTAGCTCCTAATCCCGAGTCACCTACTCCTCAATACCTGAATCAGAAAAAAGGAAGTGAGTGGAATGAGTTTTCAAATAAAAAGCTCAGTAAGTACCTCCACAAGGAATGCAATGAGGTCAAGAAAAAAAAAACAATGGTGAAACAGTGATCCAACACAAAGTAAACATAATAAGAATGAGACTAAGTCCAAACACATGGGGATCACTATCCAAGAGCACAACCACACAGCAAGGAGTTCAATCAAATAAGAAGAACAATCGAGTCATCTCCCCGGCAGCCATCGACCTCGGCCGATCTTCAATCTCAATCACATCCAGACCCTC
Organism: Dioscorea zingiberensis; assembly: GCA_026586065.1. Taxonomy (NCBI): domain Eukaryota; kingdom Viridiplantae; phylum Streptophyta; class Magnoliopsida; order Dioscoreales; family Dioscoreaceae; genus Dioscorea; species Dioscorea zingiberensis. The sequence continues at coordinate 11,959,733 of CM048819.1, forward strand.
GAGTCTGGTAGCGCTCCTACATATATGTACACAGCCAGCGAATCATCCCACTAACGGGTGGACATCCAGAGTTTCCTCCCCCTGGTAGGACTACAGGACATCCAGAGTGTCCCCCCCCTGGACGCTCGTATCACAATCTGCACTGAGCGGGAGAATCCACAACACAAGAAAAGCTGGAACACCAACCCAGACAGAGCACATGCTCACGTGTTTCCACGGCCATGTGCCGATCAACAGGAAGGCATAATCAACACCAAGAAGCCATCGATATACACTTACTCGGACGGCGCACAAGCTCACGTGTTACCACGGCCACGTGTCGATCAACGGGAAGACATGTTCAGCGATCACAAACATATTCAACAAAAGCTAGCACATTAACAAGCATACACTAACATGGGAATTCAACAAAGCAGGTTAACAAATACGTGTATGCGAATCCAAGCAATAATATACAAAGCATGGTAACATCAGGCCAATAAGCAAAGAAGCAAAATCAATAATACTCAATAATAACGAGGCCACTCAAAACAATGAAGCATCAATAATTCAAAGTCAATAAGCCCAAAACTGGGTGGGAACTAGGTAAGCGTACTTACCTTTATCAAGGATCTAATTATTCGATCACGGGTCCTTCCCCGACGTGTCTTAACACTCCACGTCGATGTCTGATAATAGAGTCTTTATAAGTAAAGGTAATTGTTCAAAAACCCTAAATGAGCGGTCTATTATTGGGCCCAATGGGCTCTTGCTCATATTTCATGTTAATTCGTTATTAAATATCTGAGTTCCAACTTTTACCAAAAGTTGTTGTAACCTAGTGGTTAAAGTCCACTAGGTTAGGTGTGGGGTCTCTGGTTAAAGCCTATTAGATTTGGTGAGGAGATCTTGGGTTTAACTCCCACTTATTTATTTATTTATTTATTTATGGTTAGGGTCCTACACTATAGTTATGGGGTCTTGGTTTCAAACCCCCACTCTTACATTATTCTTTTTTATTTTTATTTTTTTTATTTTCAACCACTAACAAGGGAAATACAATGCTGATGACCATGTACACACGTACACACAAGCAAGCAAGAGCATATCAAACCCCTCAGTCATCCTCTTGAATACAACTAGTTAGAAGAAATGGTTTCAAACCCCCACTCTTACATTATTCTTTTTTATTTTTATTTTTTTTATTTTCAACCACTAACAAGGGAAATACAATGCTGATGACCATGTACACACGTACACACAAGCAAACAAGAGCATATCAAACCCCTCACAGTCATCCTCTTGAATACAACTAGTTAGAAGAAATTCCATCTATTTATTCACTCTTATGTATTTCTCCACTCAACCATTGGTGTGATGTTTGACAACTGCATGTAACTCCTATTGTTATCCCTCTCTCTTAGCATGTGAGAATTCCTAGACTTCAGACCATGCATGCAACCCCGAACAAGCTTAGATCATTGGTTAACATGCATGCATGAGATATAAACTTTGAAATCTACTGAAATTTTGGATTTAAGATTTTTACTAATTTATTGTCTTGTTTTAAATTTCAAATTTAAATAATTTCAAAATTTTGCCACTTTTGACAAAAATTCCGAAGATATAAGATTCTAGGGTTTCTAAACTATTTAGTCTTGCTTGTGAACTAGCTTTTGAGGCATTCTTTAGTTAATAATATTTCTTTGAATTTTCAGAGATATTTCTCTATGTTTTTGTTGTCTTGTTGCTGTACTCCTTGGCGATCCTTAGGTGCATGGCGGCTAGTCAACGTGATAATCACTATCCCCTCCGGCTTTACTTAGCCATATGGGCCATCAAAAGACCAGACTGTATGATTGGAAAACACTATATCAGTGATTGGATGGAGAATATCAAAGATTAGAAAAAAAGATGTGGAGATAAGCAAACCTTCTTTGTTGTTGAGGCCTTGCAAGGTGGCGAGGCCAGACTCTAGAAAAATAGCCTCAAAGGCCTTAGCGGCAACTACTTTATCGGTGAAGAGAGACTTCACCTTAACAACGCCGAAGCTCGGGAGGGCCCTCTTTGACAAGGAAGGACCTCCCGATTCTATGGCGATTGGACCCGGTTCAATGGTAGGTCTGTCTGCCTCTATATCCGAATCCACCGTTAGTACTACCCGATGATGTTGAGACCTCAGAACTAGGTCTCCCGAGGTGTTTGTCTCCTCGACCGCTAGGGATGCCAGCGCTGCCAAGGCCTCAGGATAAGCTAGAGACTTCTTAGACAATCTTGCATTCTCCTCGGCAAGTTGCTTCCCTCGGTGCAGAGTGGAAGAGCTGGAAGAGGCCCCTATCTTCTTCTTCTTCTTCTTCTTCTTCTTCAAACTCTGGATCATAAGCCTTATGTCCATAAAATTCTTTGCAAACATCAGGTCAATTAATCAGTTACATTTGAAGTAAAAAGAGTTGAACAGGTTCCATGAAAAAGAAGGGCATCTTACTCGTCAGAAGGAAGATCCCGACTTCTTAAAGATTTTCTACAATGATATGCTAGCTAAAGGAAGAGACTTGTTGCTTTGGAGTAAGAATAATTGCTCCTCCTCTGCGGGCAACTTCTCAGTCTTGAAGGAGGGAGCGACATTAGGAGGGGGGTCCTATGAGGTTGGAATCGTCCACCCAGACTCATATGAAATAAAGAAAAACCTCGACTTCCAATGGTGACTGGCGGGCGAGGCTTTCCCTAAAAAAGCTCTATGAACTCAGGCAACAACATAGTACTAGTCCCCGAAGTTCGGATGCTTTCTTAGGTAGAAAAGAAGACAAAACCAATGAAGGGGAAGGCTTTAGGCCAAGATGAAGGAAATGGATAACAAACCCACAGAGGATCCTCGATGAGTTTGGGACGAGTTGTGCATGAGTAAGATTGTGGAATGATAGGATTTTACAAAACAAAGGAGGGATCGGAATACGGAAACCGCCCCGAAAGGACTCTACATACATGACCAATTCTCTGGATCCAGGAGAATTGGCTAGTTCCTAGAAGTTGAAAATCTATACGTAAAAGGATGGAGAATGGCGAAGCCATCACCTGCTTGGAAGATCTGTGAAAAATTCAAAGAGAAGACTATTGACTCGATACCGAACTTTTCTCCCTAGAAGCTAATGGAAGAATCTCCATTTCCTTGATTGGGAAGATGAAAAGGGACTACTCAGAGAGAAACTAAGAGCTTTCTCAAGTGGCGACAGAGAAGAAGACAAGGATCACAAAGTAAAACTCTAACCATTTACAAATCTATTTATAGACAGTATTTGTAGATGTACTTCTTTGAGGGTAATTACTTAAGATCTGACAATGCAAAAGACTCTTTGAACAAACACACCCGCGGATGGGTGATACATGGGACTTACATCTGGATGCTTCGAGACGATCCTATCGGGAGTTGCGCCCATGATCATAAGTGTTGAAATGAGTCAACTGTCAAAATAACCGTCTGGTCATCCAATGGTGGAGAATGAATTTCAGAATGCGATGAAAGCTAGCTAGTAGATAGGGGTCTCCGTCAACTCACGAAAAATGTAACTTTAACTTGGACAAAAACTTGTACTCAAGGCTGGTAATCTGAATCCTCTTTGAGTTCTCTCCCTTTCTCTTTCTTTCTCTCCTCTCCCTTTCGAGTGCCAGACTTGAATGTCAGAGGCTTCCCCGAAGCATGGGTGCTCAAAACTTCTTTATCCACAGTTCTCTTTCTCTACAATGGTCGATCCATGGATGTCGATCTCGGAAAGAAGTGTTGATCCTGTGGAGCCGAAGGAATGAAGTAGAAGTGTTGTTGATCGATCGTGGCCGATCTCCCTCAAAATCCCCTGAAGCACTCAAACCTTCACCGACCACTTTCACCCGTTGATCAAGATTTACTATGATCCCCAGAACGAGCATATCGTTGCATCAATACTATGTATGTTTATATATATACACACACAACTCGAAATGCAGTCATTCTCATTCTCCTAATCCTCTCAATTCTTAGATCTATATATCCACCATCCCATCCGTGAAAACCAAGCCCACACCCTAAAACAAAAAAGGACCGGCCCACCCAAACCCAACCTGGTGGTCCAGGTCCAAGCCATGGCCCGGCTGGTCGACTCGCATCAAATCAACTCCAAACATTGCCAACCTAGCCAGCATTGTACATGGCGGGCAACAAAACACCATGAGTCGTGCGCTGACCTACAGTGCCCCCTTGCATGTCCTCTTAAAGACCTACAACAATTACAAACAGAGAGTGCACGTTCACTCACAAATTAAGCACAAGCCAAGAAGGAAGCCAGGCAGGCATGGAAACCCTCTTCTACGAACTCTCCATCCTGGCCAACAAGGCCCTTGAAGACAACCACTTGGACCCCTCCAAGATCGAAGACCTCATGGCCCTCTTCGAACAAGAGGCCTATATCTCCTCCTGCACCTCCTCCTCCTATTCCAACACCACCGATATGACTCGACCCGAGAACCTCCTCAATTCCCTCATGGACGACGCCATGGATGAGTACCGCTGCTGTTGCGCCGAGGCCGAGCGCTACTGCCAGGAGGAGCTCTCCAGGGCACTCAAAGCCGCCGATGCCGCCAAGAAGCTCGGCCATTCTTTCGGCGCTGCAGCCGCCTCTAGTGCGTCTAGCGTGTCCAAGAAGTACATAGACGCCGCACGCGCCTCCGCCGTCGCCATCATGAAGTCAGGCTTCGCTTCTGTCTCCAAGGTCCATCCTCAGAACAAATAGTTAGTTACTCATGAATATCTCATCTTCTTCTTGTGATCTTCATTTTGCTGCTGCTGCTGCTGCTGCTGCTGCATGCTTTTCTCTATTTATTTTCAGTTGGCTTGAATGAAACCTTGGATTCAATAAGATTGATGGATGCTCTTATTCATATTTAATTTTTTTGGATATTTTTGTTAAAGTTATTATATAGGTTTTTTCTTTCAAGTATAGCCCTGAAAAATATCAATGTTATGTATAAGTAAGAAAAATCATAATTGAGAGTACTGTACCCATAACCATAAGTTTCTTACTATTTACCTGACTATTAACATACTGTAGCTATGTGAAAAAAATATTATATCTTTTGTAAATATATTTCTAAAAAAATTATTTGATTATAAATTTATAAATATACCATTGAAAAAAAAAATAGTTAATGAATTATAAAATTTAAAATAATTTAAATATCTTTTATGAGTGTAAGAGGTATTATTGGTCTGTGATTTATACTTAGCTATCTGTTCAAGAATATATACAGTCAAACAATAAACTTAAGAATATATATGTAATTATAATATATATATATATATATATAGTCTGATCGAATGGATCATTTGTCTTGATCCGTACCCCATTTTATGTTTGAAGGATTTAGCAAATGCGGATGGGAAGATCATCAAAAAATAAACTAGTACGTCCATTTTCATATAATTTGGTGACCGTTTGGTCCTCTTACTTAACAGTTCTTTTTTTAAAAAAATTTTAATGACTCAGAATTTTAACCATTAAGTGAGAGGATTAAATGGTCACCAAATTGTATGAAGTAATGAAAATAGGCATATTAAACATTTTTCTACATGATCTTCCCATTATGCATTAATAAATCCTTAAAAAGCATCTTCGATAACAAAATGAAAGCCATTTGGATTGAAATAGTATTACAGCCGCACAGTAACACTTATATATATATATATATATATATATATATATAGAAGGTTAACTTTGGAATCCTATACTCTTGAGCCTTTTTCCTTAGTTGTGCTAGGAATTAAAAAGGTGGGAATAAAAGTGCTATTTGGAGAATATATTGATTTTTTGCTGGATTCTTGGATGCCTATGGGCATGCACTTTGTCTAGCTTATAGATGTGAATTGCACTAATTAAAGACGAGAAGACTAAGATAAGATGCCTATCATGACTTTTCACTTTTGTGCTTGTTGCCACTGGTTGTCAATATGTCATATTCAATGCGCTGTCTCTTATGCAACTTTTCTTTCAAACTTTTCTTTTCTCACAAAGAAGAAAATTACTTTTTATTTGTGTAGATTTTTTTATCAAATATATAATTTTATTAAGAGAAATTTTTTTTTAGGTCCCTGAAAGTTTACAAACTTCTCAAATAATCTCTCCTTTTTGCCAAATTTACTTTCCAGTCCTTGAACATCACTCCATCAGTTACTATTTGATAAAATGCCAACTTTGCCCTCCTGTATTCCCATCAAGTCACATCACGAATTTTGAAAAATATACCCAACCCATCACATCCTCACATTTTTGGCAACTTTTCACCTACTTATGTACTTTTTTGCCAGTTTTTTCAGCTCTTCTTCTTCCTCTATCCAGTTTGTTCCATGTTTTCATCCGGTCTGGAGAAATTTAATCTCTTCTACTACCATCCATATGCTCTCTGGTGAACCGGTGAGACGAGCTCTGCCATCATCTCTTTCTCAGTGAGTCACCGCACAAGGCTAGTCACACTGTGTATAGTTTTTACTCTTCCGCATGGATATTCGCCGAGCTGTCGAGCTCTACAAGCTTTCAGATGAGAACCTCGCCCGAGAACGCGAGATCGCCTCTCGTGTTGTCGCCGAGTTCAAGGAATCTGACGAATTCCACGACACAGTCCGGGAGGAGGCGAAAAGGTGTCCGAGGAAGGTTACAAAATCTTCCAAGATATCTCTGCGTCGTTATCCCGAGCTAGACTTGACTTCATTGGATTTCAAGAACGCCTCTTCAATATCTCCGCTGATTAATCCGGTAAGATAGATCTTGATTGAGCAGGTTATTCTTTGCTACCGTTTGGTTTTGGATCCCTTATCTTTTTTACTTTCTTTGTTTGCATCATCCTTTCTCCCTTTTTTTTTTCTTTCTTTTTTTTTCCTACTTTTGCAGTGTATTGTTTTACTTTCTTAGTTTATGAATTTTTTTTTTTTCAGGAATCACTTATCAATGACCCGTTAATACTTTCTAACACGTGGAAACTATATACATTATTATTAAACGGAAACAATGTTTGTTAACCGACCCGTTATTACCATAGTCTTCTCGTTGATCCGTGTGTACAGATGGTTTAGGGTGGTGAACGACCACTCGTTCTTCCATACGTTGGTCCTGGGTGGTAAATATGCATATTAAACGAAAACAAAAAAGTTTAAGTGAAAACGTCATATATTAATCGGGAACTCCTCAGATTAAACGAAAACGTATAAGATTAACTGGAAAATCATTATATTATCAGGAAACTAAAGATATTAAACGGAAAACTTAGGCGGCTTGTTTTTGGAGAGAGTGGCCCTCACAGACTGAGACCGGGTCACCTGCTTGTAAGACCGAGGGGGCTTGTAGGCATTTTTCTGTAATCGCTTCCCTTTGGGAGGGGATGATACTGGCGCTGCCACCGGTTATGCATATTAAACGAAAACAAAAAGGTTTAAGTGAAAATGTCATACATTAATCGGGAACTCCACAGATTAAACGGAAACGTATAAGATTAACTGGAAAATCATTATATTATCAGGAAACTAAAGATATTAAACGGAAAACTTATGCGGCTTGTCTTCGGAGATAGCGGGTCTCACAGATTGAGACCGGATCATCCGCTTGTGAGACTGAGGGGGCCTATAGGCATTTTTCTTTAATCGCTTCCCTTTGGGAAGGGATGATACCGGCGCCGTCGCCGGTTCCTTTTTCTTATGCGGCGGAGCCGGTGGTTCAACGGGTTGCCTCTGTCCCTCAATTTCATCAAGCCGGGACATGATGCGGGTAACATCTCTTGACAGCGTCTCAAATGCCTTCTTAAGGCAGGTTGCAATGACCTCGTCCATTGGCCTCCTTGTCGGAATGACCCTGGATCGGGAGGTATGTGGGGGGCTGCTGGACTGGGAGCGTTCCCGGACCCTATTTTGTGCATTGTCCGTCTTCCCCTTCCTGCCCTTGCTACGGGTTGGTGGCGCAGTGGCAACATGTTTATTTCTTTCTAGTTGGGGTCACTGATCGTGCCTGCTCTGCATGGCTGCGACGGTGGCTTCTTCCTCCTGTGTAACTGGGACAAGCTCAGAAAACTGTAAACAATCAAATGTTGTATGGTAAACGGGAACTCTCGACATTGCTTAAATCCAAGAATATTAAACGATAACTCCTGATATTAAGTGTAAAAGCCTTAAAGTAAATGGTAAGTCTTATAATTAAACGAAAACACACGTTATTAAACGAGAACATGGAAACTTAAAGGAAACGATGACAAACTGAAAGAAAAGCTGGAGTACCTCCTTTCCATTGATGGAATTCAATAGGGTATCAAGGGAGGCTTGCTTTCTGAAGCTGTTCTCCCCATAGCTGAGGATCCTTGGTGTCCTCCCAAAGTGCACTTTCTTCCCGGTCCTTGTGACCTCGTAGAACCATATGTTGAGGGCGACAACGCACCCTCTCAGATAGCCAGTCTGTGTTTCTTTCCCAGAACACCTAGACTGCACACGTGCGACTGTCTTCGGGATGTCATCCATAAGCCACTTATGAGTGGCTTGCGCCCACGCATAGCGGTTCAATACAGCTAGATTGTCCGCGTAGTCTGCAATCCAGTTAGCAACCGCACATGAGGTACTTAGGAAGAACATCGTTCCCAGGAGGTACACCAACATTAGCTTGACAAAGTTTTCTTCTTCCCTTCCTTTCATCTTAACGAGCTGAAGAAGATTTTTTTTATGGCATCTCTATGCCTGTCATAGACTTTGCCCAGGTATTTGCCTTCAAAAGCCAATTGTCTTTTCTGGTTTTTGAAGACCTTTCGTTCCCCATTCAGCGAAGGCCAAGGATGAGAGAAATGTCTTGGGGTTTGAAGGGCATCAGGCTCTCTCCAATCCTAAATTTTTGGGTGCGCTCATCATACCTCTATAACATAGCATCGAGCAGTCATCTCTCTTGTAGAACGGGTTCGATATCCAATAATAGGGCAAAATGTGTCCCTCTGATGAGTTCTCAGTGCCTCCTAGTCATACGGGGTTTCAACTCGGCAAGTGTTTCATGAACCGACACTAAGTAGCACCTACCGTTTACTAGATTATACGCCATACTTTTTGTAGCTTGCACTAAGAGAGATTTATTACAGTGGATTCTATAACTCTTAAATGGAAATTATGAAGAATAAATGGAAACACCATACTTCACATGGAAACATAGTTAACACTGGTAGATATAATTCGTAATAATTGTATAATAAACCCATCGTTCTGCATACACCCACCCAAAATCGGAAAGACAGAAATGAAAAACCCTAAATTTCTTCTTGCAATGTCCCGGCAACTCGAGCAACCCAAATCACTCAGCAATGTGTTCAATCTTCCATCGCCCAAGTTCATACAAAGCACGAAAATCAAGTGGGAACTCAAAAAAATCATATATAAACCAAATAACCAAAATCTAAGGTTTCCAAGCATGCAACAATACCTTAGAGTAGCAGAGTAGCGCAGCAACAAACGCCGGGAGGACTCCGAGGAGCAGAGCAACATAGCAACAAACAACGGCGGGAGGACTCCGGCGAGGTGGTGTCACGGTGGCTGGGTTTTCAAAATGAGTTCGTTGGGAGAGATGGGGGTATTTTCGTCAATTCATTCACTGAATTTTTACTAGTTTTATATTAGGTGCCTTGAGGGGCTTATACTGCCGGTCATGTCACCATTAATGATGTGAGGGTATTTTGGCCAATAGACTTAAAATCTGACAGAAGTAGTGGGTGGAAGGGTGTAAAATTCATTATTTCAAAAAGGAGGGATGGTTTGGGAAAGAGAAACTTTGGAGGGACTTTTTGTTTATTTCGAAAACTTGGAGGGACTTATAATTCATTACCAGTTTTATTAAATTTATAATTATTTTTAAAAATATACCAATATATGGCTATATACAGTATATATACACCTACTTGGGTTTCTTTCTTGTTTTAGTTATATATATAATTATAACTTTTACCAAGAATATATATAATTATGAGATTTTAAAGAGCACACATATAAAATATTTACTTCTTTTCGCTTGTGGACCGTGGTTGATAAAAACTAATATTTTAAAAAATATTAATCTACAAGGTTGATATTTTCAAAACAAACAAATTTTTTTTATAAAAAGTGGTTAATTAAAAGAGCTTATTGATAAAAAAGAGCTACCAAACAAGGTAGAATGGTTTGTTCATATTTATAAATAAAAAAATTATAAACGCAAATTTTTAATATTAAAAAAGGTCTAATATCCAATTTAGTCATTTTATTATACCGAACCAACCCTTTTGATCCCTCTATTATGATTTGATACTTTTTTGTCCCTATATTTTCATGATTGAGAAATTTCAGTCCTTCTCTTATGTTATAATTTGAGCTTTTTTGTCCCTGAATGGACTGAAATTTCTCAATCGTGAAATATAGGGACCAAAAAGGATCAAATTATAATAAAGGGTCCAAAAAAGCCTGTTTGGTATAATAAAGGGACTAAATTGGGTATTACACTTATACATACATACATATATATATATATATATACATGCTCGTGATAGAGTCAGGCCGGCCAGATCACTGTGCTGATCTGGCCGCCTCCCATTTTGGCCCCTTGAGCATTTTTGAAGGATTTCAAAGCATATGGATGGGAAGATTATCGAAAAATAAGCTAGCATGTCTATTTTCATACAATTTGGTTACCGTTTGGTCCGACCACTTAATGGTTCTTATTTTGTAGAAATTTTAACGGTTCAGAATTAAGTAGGAAAACCAAATGGTAAACAAATTGGATGAAAATGGACATGCTAGCTTATTTTTCGATGATCTTCCCATCTGTACGGTTGGAAATCCTTCAAACATGCTCCAGGGGCCGAAATGAGAGACAGCCAGATCAATTGTGTTGATCAACACAGATCAACACATTGTTTAGCTTAAAAGCATCTCCTATTACGTTCCATCTATATACTCCAGTAATGTAATGAGGGAAAGTTGCAAGTTTATAGTACAAAAAATTGAATGTCTAAAAACACATGTTTCCAAGGGAGTGATGGATTTGTGGAAGGCTTTTGCTCATTTTTTTTCTTCAAGTATAATAGAAATAAGATCTAATATTTAATTTAGTTCCTCTATTATACCGAATCGGCTTTTTTAATCCCTACATTATAAATGACCCTTTTTAGTCCCTCTACTTTCATGATTGTAAAAATCCAGTCCCTAAAGACATATATACAGGGACCAAAAATGTTTGTGGGAGGGACTAACATTTCTTAATCGTGAAATTATAGGGACTAAAGACTCAATTTATAAAGGAGGGATTAAAAGGATCGGTTTGATATAATAGAGGGACTAAATTGAATATTAGACCAAGAAATAAAGGGATTATGGGGTTTAATAATGATAGGATAGTATAGAAGGTACATCAACTGCCATAAAATTAAGGATAAGCCACACACTACTTCACATAGATTCTTCGAAGAATTAAAGTGTGTTGCTACATAAACATAGATTAATGGATCTAACAAGTCAACCTTTTTCTAAGAAGCATTCAAGTGTACATATCTGTACAGAGATTTAAGGAGAACCAGTAATATATAAACACATTTTTTTATTTAATTAATTAGAAAAGTGTGAACAACCTACTACAAATGATCCTTTTTCTTATTCTATAAGCTCAAGAAGAATATATATATACCCTTTAAATAAACACATCATTCTTATCAATATTAGATATAGATTAGTTGTTGCGCGGGGTTGTAAGAAAATAACCAAGGGGGCGTTTGTTTTGTTTTCTATTTTTCATTTTCTGAAAAGGTGGAAAACACAGAAACTGAAAAATGGAAAAATTGTTTAGTTGGAAACTGTTTTTAGAAAGAAAAAATAAAAAAGCTATTTGGTTTAATAGAAAACTGAGTAGTATGCTTTCTGGTGATTTTATCAAACATGTATAAACAGTTTTTTTTTAACTATTATAAAACAATATAATAAATGTAAAATAGAACTATAAACCAACATAATAATTGTAATAACAAAAGTTCAAAATATACAAAATAACAAATGACAAACATGATATTTTTATAAAGTTCAAAATATAAAAATAACAAACATAATATTTTTATATATTTTATATATAATAAATAAAGTTTTAAAAAATATATTTTAAGAAATAAAAAAATGACAACATGATATTTTTATATATTTATATAATAACAAAAGTTCAAAATATATTTTAAAAAAACAAAAAAATAGCAAATATGATATTTTTATAATGTTCAAAATATAAAAAAATAACAAACATGATATTTATATATTTTTACAATAACAAAAGTTAAAGAAAATATATTTTAAAAAATAAAAAAAATGATAAACAGGATATTTCATATATTTTTATAATTAATTTTAGAGTTTGGGTTATTTACAACAATGCCACCGCTTTTTTCAATCATTTTTCAAACCTAGAAAACGACTTTTTTTCGTTTTCCAGTTTTTCATTTTCCAACCGTTTTCCTTTTCCTCCTTTTCCAAAAAACGTTGCAACCAAATACGTTCTCGCGTTTTTGTGGAAAATGAAAAACGCAGAAAAAATGATGAAAACGCGGAAAACGCCCCAACCAAACGCCCCCTAAATAATTTTGACCAATACGATGATCTAATGGTTGACGAGGGAGAAGTCAAACCTTGCGGTATTTACATTAGTTTGCTTAAAATATTTAAGTTTAAGAGTTTCAACCATGTATCTATTATGCATTAAGGCGAAAAACATAAATAAAATAAATAATAAATTGATAATTCAAGCTATTATAGACCTCTAAATTAGAAACATCATTCATTTTTTAAATAAAGCTAAATAAATATTCATTCATTCTTTAAAATTTTAGTCTTTTTTTTTTATTAAATCACAGAGACATGCGTCCTCCCAAGGATAAGTAAAATAGGATGTGCGCAATAGCTCGGATCACCATGAGTTTCACACAACGCAGCTTATTTTATTGCCCGAAGATTTCACAAAACATGCACTTATTTTATCGTCCGTGGCTGCATGAAGCCCACACGGAGAAAACTCACATGCGTACATGAGCACCTCACTGGGTAACGTAATGCCCTTACCTTCCACAACGGGGATTTGACGCCGGGTCTTCCAGGTGTTGAACCCCTTACACAAAGGACCTTTGCCGCTCGGCCAAGAGGCTTTGGCAATTTTAGTCATTTAGTTTCTCCATTTAACAATGTGCATGGAGTATATCATATTTAATTATGTCCACACATCTAAAATAATAACATATAAAAATATTTTAATAAAAATTTAAAAAATAATAAATCTAATATTTTATTGATATACCAATCTTATTAGTAGGATTTGAGTTTTTATTTAGTTTAATTTAATTTGATTTATTTTTTTGGTTGAGGGTACAAAAAGTTAATATCTCTCTGATTTCAAAACAATTAATGGTTTTAATCCAATAATGCATTGCAAGAAGCTATGCTTATGTATAGAATATACTACTTTAGATCATCATAAACTTTCATGACAACAATATCATTAAACATAAAATCAATAAAATTAACGAGCATAATATATATATATATATATATATATATATATATACACTGGCTTGATAAGGTCAGGCCGGCCAAACAATATGTAGATCCGGCTGGCCTCCCATTTCAGTCCTTGGAGCATGTTTAAAAGATTTCCAACCATACGGATGTGAAGATCACTGAAAAATAAGCTACCAGGTCCATTTTCATATATTTTGGTGACCGTTTGGTCCTCCCACTTAACGGTTCTTATTTTAGGGAAATTTTAACGGTTCATAATTTCAACCATTAACTGGGAGGATCAAACGTTCACCAAATGGTATGAAAATGAACATACTAGCTTATTTTTCGATGATCTTCCCATCCGTACGGTTAGAAATCCTTCAAACATGCTCCAAACATGCTCTAAGAGCCGAAATGGGCGGCAGCCGGATCTGCACAGTGATCCGACCGGCCGCACTGTATCAGGACCCTATATATATATATATACCCTAACATCTAACTTTGCGGCACAAGTTCCCAACTCAAACCCTTTTGGGCAAATGTGAAGTTGCTAAAGTCAGAGAAGGCAATAAGATGGTATGGAAGGATAAAGCGTAAGAGATAAGCACGATCAAAAATATCTTTGATTTTAGAGATTAGAGGACAGAAGGAAGAAGAGAGAAGATAATAAATATTTTATCTTTATACTCTCACTCATACTTTCAAGCTCATTTAATTTCTCTTATTGACTAGAGCATCATAGCTACCCCAGGGCACTAAGCATGCCCACTCATCTTTTGTTCCCTACACAAGATCACCAGCTGATCAAAAAAACTCTTGATCTTCTTCTCCAGTTATCACTGAAGTCTTCCGCTACTATAAATCTCAACCATTGAACGAGTGTCGGTACAGATCTATAGGAGTGACCACAATAATCTATATATTATGATAAATGTGGATAAATCACCATAATCACACCCATCCTCTCTTTGTGAACCGCTAACCACCGTCCATCGGTCTAAATGCTTTCATCATGTACGTGAAGTAAAATCAGATTGCCGGCGGTGCACATTCACACACTGTTGCATCACACATGCGTATATCCGTTTTCTCCCTAGCCTAGTCTACTAGCCTAGCCTACCCGTTCAAATTCTAATCGGTCACCATATTTAATTAACACTCTCATGATTCTCATGTGATCACTTAATCAAATCAATAACAACCACATGATCCTTTTGTCCACGTTTTCAATTCTTGATTATTCATGCAACCATATGTATATATATATTTATATAGCTTTCATTTGAAAACCTAGCAACCTACTCCCAACCCATCTACCTCATCAACTTAAAAGGTCTACTTTAAAAGTTCCCCAAAAAGTAATAAAAAAAAATTGATTTTAATAATTCAAATATTTTAGAAAATTAAAATATATTTATTATTTTTGTATTGTGTTAAAGAGATATCAGTTGGATTTTATCATCTTAATATACATAATACATACATGAATATCTTTTTGCATACGGGAGGGAGAGGGTCCCTATCCATGCATTAAGGTTATTCTTAATTCTAATCTAATTTAAATTCTATTGTTTCATTCATAATAATTAAAATAAGTGTACTTAATAAATTGGGTTTAATCTTATATTTAAGTCTATAATAAAATAAAATAAAATAAAATAAAATAAAATATATTGAACATTTTAATCAAAATAGTTAATTAAGACCACTTAATATAAAATATTTTAATATTATTATTATATCAAATTAATTAAGAAAAATATATATTAAAATAACAAAAACCTTTTTCTTAAAATAAATGAGAAGAAAAAACTTTGCATGACAAATTAATCATAGAAGCAAGTAACCAACGGCCTCCTGATTTATTGGTACGGGATCTCTTGTGTAGGGCTCTGTATATTGGGACAATCTCAAATTCGAACCCTCATAACTACAAGGTGAAGACACATACACAGAGAGCCGCATTGTCGGTGTGGCCATTATAAAAAAATAATAATAATAATAAATAAATAAAAATAGAAGCAAGCAATCAAGTGATCTTTTTGATCTTTCCTTCCAACTTCACATTAATTAAAAAGTGAAAAAGGTCGGCTTTCAACTAATTAATTAATATATCCATTGAATTGAATGACAAATAATATCCAGGACTGTCTCATGCATGCTTCTTTGACCAGCATATCCATCCTCCTACATCATCATCCTCCATATATGACCACCTCTCTTCCTCCCTGAGTCCCTTCATTCACTAGATCATCCATCCAGTTTTCATTTCATGGGCAAACACACCCAACCCTACCACCAAATCAGCTTCTTCAATCCTGCATACTGTCTACAACCTCTCACAACCACCAAGGAACTCCCTCAGAGATGCTCCAGAGATAGCCTCACTTTCTCTTCTGGCCGCCACCATCTCCATACCTCCTATGATCATGACTTCAACAACAACAACCCTACTTCACCAAAAATTGGCTGCATGGGTCAGATCAAGATCAAGAGAGACAATAAGCTTTCATGGCCATGGATGACTCCTTCAACAACAAGGAGCAGCAGCACCAGTAACAATGGAAGCAGAAAGTTTCTGAAGCTGGGGAGAGTGTTCTCCTCCAGGAGCTTGATCAGCCCCCCGAGAGTATCATCATCGTCGGAGAAGGTAGACGATGTTTATCGTGTTAACACCATAATAAGTGTGACAGATATGGATCCACCGTTGCCGGTGGTGAAGAATGTGCCCAAGGAAACCAACCCTGCCAGTAGTAGTACTCTTTGGAAGAGACGGCGAGGAGGGGAGATTCATGGTCTTGAGGGTTTGCAGATCAGCAGTAACAGCAGCATGTCTGTCTGTGCAACAGTGTCATGTGCTTCATGAGAGATCCAGCTGGTTTTTTTTTTTTGGCCTAATCTTCATTGATTATTGTTCTAGTTCAGATCATGTGACTTGTTGATTAATTTTTGTTGCATGTCTAGCTATCTGGATCCATGCATGCATCAGCCCTGCACATGAATTGATCAAAAGGGAAGATAGCAACAACTTCTTGTTGATTAATTGTGATGCTCATGCTCATGTTCATTCAATTATTTGATCGCACATGTAGGTAGGTTCAAGGTTAAGGCATGTGATTAATGGGTCATGTCATGCACTTTGGGACCATTCTCACTTGGTTTTGCTTGGTTGGAAATTGGAATGATGTGGTTAAAACATGTTTGAGGTAATTAATTTACTTTTTTTTTCAAAAATTTATAAATATATATTTTTCTCTTCTTACCAACAAAACAAAACTGATTAATTTTGATAAAATAATTAAAAAGAATTAAATAGGGGCCGGAACTATTCTTGACTAATTAGGTGGTGTTTGTTTGGTTGAATTTGAATTTATATATAACTTGAATTACATAACTAACTTAATTTTTTTTTCCAATGTTCAAATTTGTATTTTGTTTGTTTGTTTGTTAAGCTGAATTTGAATTTACATGTAACCTAATTGCACATGTAGACTCAAGTTTGAGACAGGTGGTTAATGGGTCATGCCATTTAATGCACTTGAAGAATATATTCTTCCTTGGTTTTGCTTGGTAGGATGTGATTAAAATGTACTTGAGGTAATTTGTTTTTTCAAAATCTATAGATATATTTTTTCAATTCTTACAAACAAAAGTGGTTAATTTTGATAAAATAATTAAAAAGGTATTATATAGGGACAAAAGCTATTCATGACTTAATTTTTTTTTTTTTCATGTTCATCAGATACCAAAATGAGGGCAGAGATATGTATGGTTGAAAAAAAAAACAATTGATATTTTGAAAAGAATGTCCTTAATTTTAACTAGTTCTAATTTTATTGGTTAATGTTAAAATTTCCTTTTTAACCATATAATTGATAAATACAACAACAACAACAACTAAGCCTTAATTAAAATTCCCTTAGATGGGGGTGGTATATGGATTCTACTGCTTTTATACATTACCGAAATATAAAATAAAAATAAAATAAAAAAAATAAACTAAAATAAAATGAAATAAAATGAAAAATAAAAATACATAAATAAATAATAATAACAACAGATAATTTCTATGAGAGATTGAGATGTTAGAAGCAGAACGGTATCCCTATAAACAAAGCTAAGCTAATGAAAGAAAACCTTTTATAATTGATAAATTTTAGTGAAATTCATCTATAGAATGGTTTGTTTTATTTGAACAATACGATCATTTAAATATTTAAAAATGTTTATATTGAAATGATCATTTGTGGAAATTGAGGTAGAAATTATTGAGTTAACCCCATTAATGTTAAGAGTTTTTTTTAACCATATATTCAAAGTATATGAGTGATTTTTCTTTTCTTTTTTTTAAAAAAATGGATAAACTATATTGTTTTATCAATAATGATCAAATACAATACAAAGTACAGAAAGAGGAAAGAACATAGTCTTTGGAGATCCTAGGTGATCCTAGTGCCAACTCTCCTTCACAATCGACCTTGAGTGGTATCAACTTTGGCTTTTTGAAGTGGTACACTGCATCAAACCAAATAAGCATTAGGAAATCAATCTTATGGATAGTTTTCATGAAAACGTGGTGTTTATCATGAATGCAAGGTTTCCTTCTCTCCATATGGACTGCTAGGCTCAAGCAAGCCTTTTCTCCTTTTCCACCCGCGTCTGGAACATGTGGTCCCCCAAAGATCTTTGATGCCAATGAGTGAAACTTGTTGAATTGAGCAATCAAAATGAAGCTTCTTAATTACGGTAATTCTTTCCTTTGAGAAAAAAATTTGTTTGATTGAAAATTAAGTCATTAATCACCACAAAAATGTCTGAAATTTAATTTATGTATGTGAAAACAGAGTCTTATTCGTGTTTGATTCATCTAGTTAATCAAGCTCACACCTTTCATTTTTTTTTGATCAGAAAGAGTCACAGAGTGACTATATATTAAAAGAGAAACAAACACAAAGGATTACACCAGCATCAGGTACATAGAAACATACATACTAGCACAGAATATACTGAAGAAGGCATGATAGCACATGAAAACAGGGCATGATAAAACAGAGTAGGCAATCAGAAAATTAGCAGCCATGGAACCCATCAATGGCAAGCAAATCAGGATCCCTTCCCACCAGCTTTCTTCTTCTGAACTTTGGATAATATTTGAACCCCTTTGCGAGCTCGGGATCCCTTCTGCATGGATTTGTGAATCTCCCAGAGAGTTCGTTCTTCCTCCGAGTCCTCCAAGCCCGAATCATCATCCAGACTCTCAGAATCACACTGGTTATCCGAGGATGCTCGATTATCCCTGAGGGCATGTTCAACCCGTTCGACAAGTGACCGGTGGGCAGCGCTGGAGCACTCAGCTCGCTGATCCATTGAGGACATCAACAGAAGAGGAGGTGAAGAGGAGGATTTACGCTTACCCTTCCCTTTGATATCAACCTCCATACTGGCAGGAAGAAGCCGACCAGAGGTTTGGAGAGTTTGTTCCTCACCATCATCAGTGCCAGTATAGCGTGAGCTTGAAGGAAGACAGACGTGCTGATGGATGGGACCATTGCTAGCTGCCACGACGTCATCGCATGGATTGGAGGTGAGGGAGTGACCGCCAGTGGAGAAGCGGCTCAGTAGTTGAAGATGGGACCCCCCACGGCCAAATCCGCCACGACCGCCTCGACCACCCCGCCCACGGGTCGCAACCAAACAGCGCTCAGCCACCACGTTGCTATCATCCGGCTCCATCACCATTTGAATCTCCTGGTATCTATCCGTTGAAACGAGGGGAGCTCGCACCTTTCATTTTCATGACTAATTTATTGCTTCTATGCAGAAGGTCATGTGTGGAAGTGGATGGACTTCTTTTTTTTTTTTTCAAAAAAAAAAGAAAAAAGAATACACATTATTTATTGTGCCTGTCATAGTATGGAAGCTATCTTGTTGTTTAAGAAAAAATTAAAACTTATTTGTCATGTTGCCATTTGGGTCTAAATTTTAGTGTATAATTCTTGTAATTTGTTGGCAATATAACACGAGGACGTTTGATTTGGCCTTGCATACTTACAGGTAAAAGTTTATAAATAAATAAATAAATAACAGTAATAATAATAAGAAATCATTATTTAATGTATCAATTTATCAAAAATAAAATGATAAATGTCAGGCGGTGGCACTTGCATAAAAAACTTTTTAATCTATCATTTTACTTTCAAATGTAACCATATTTATTCCCCATTTTAATTTTGATTTATCTATATATATTTATATTAGGATCATGTCGGCCACAAGTGCGACCGCCTTATCCTAACACTATTTTTATATATAAAAAATATAAAAAATATATATATTATATATGGGTCAAGATCATAGGAAACACTATTTTTACACAATATTTGATATCCTTTTCCATTCTAGTCCCTGAAGCATGTTTGAAAGATTTCCAACCGAACATATGGGAATATCATCGAAAAATAAGCTATCATCAATATATATATAGATTATAAAATATAATATATCTATTTTTTTATATATTTTATATATAAAAACAATGATAGGATCAGGCGGCCGCACTTGCGGCCGATCTAATCCTATCACCATTATATATATATATATATATATATATATATATATATATGTGTGTGTGTGTGTGTGTGTGTGTGTGTGTGTGTGTGTGTGTGTGTGGGTTGTAAGCAGTTAAGAAGTCATGACGTACGTACACAATTCTTGGCGGAGGAAACATGAGGGCAGGATCGGCGCGTAGAAAGATGCCCTCAACCATGAAGCAAACCCGCACGCAAAGCTCTTATGGCAACCTGAGTGACAAATATACTCATGAGTTGTTGGCCTATCAAAAATAAATTTTAACAAACTTTTTCCCCTCCAAAACAAACCAAGATATATAAAACAATAAAATTTCAACAGTCTAAGATCTTATGTAATCATGGATTATATAATGTTTTACAAACTTTTAAAATCCAGATGAGGTCTCTCTATCAATCCAAAGCTAGCTCTACAAATTAAGTCCTCCTCAACAAGGAGAAGAGACAAAACCCACTCATCACCTCATTTCCACCACCATATTTGTTGGATACCAGAGAGTCATCAAGCTATCGGCCACTAAATACCACCGAGGAGGCATACTACTGCAAGATATGCACGTGTGTCAAGCAAGTGCATGACATGTTCATAAACAAGAACTGCAAACATAGTCATTGCAGAGACCGTGTGATCTTCTATGTCTCAGCAAAGCTGAATCAAGGTGTGGTGCATATAAGATGCATGGAATCAGGATGCAGAGATGGATTCATAGATCCAGAGTCTTGCAGGAAGTTCCTGCCAGAAAAAAACTATACTCTAGATGGGGCAATGCATTATGCGAAGCCGCATTCCCGGAGTCAGTGAAGCTCTACTGCCCATTCAAGATCGGCTTTGCTGATATACGACGAAGGGGATGAGGAGATGAAGACAGTTGCCTACAATGTGTGCCCGCATTGCAGCAGAGAGTTCTGCGTAACATCCAGAGTTGCTTGGCATTCGGGGATCACTTGTGAAGATCACTGGGAGGTGGCTGAAAAGGATGGAGATGAGGCTGTGCTGAAGATGGCTGAGAAGTTCAGGTGGAGGAGATGCCCCAGGTGTTCCTTTCTTGTGGAAAAGATTTCTGGTTGCTCTCATGTGGAGTGCAGGTGAGTTTGAAATAAATAAATAGCGGTTAATTAGTCCATATTTATCAGCAGGACTCTCAACATCCACTTGCCTTCTTCTGCTTGCAGGTGTGGCTGCTACTTCTGTTATGAATGTGGATTTGACAAGATTAAGGAGATCCCTCATCATCGGTGTGACCGGACTCGAGCTCGAATTACATTTTTAAATCACAGAAATCCATATCAGTTCCCTCGAATGGTGTCTGCTCAAGTTATTGTGTCTCTAAATTACCAGGTGCCAACTGAAGTTCAACATAATAATGACGTTATCATATATCGAGCTTACCCCCTGAGGCCACCTCAAGATCCACATTATAGAGTTACATCTCCAAATTACCGTCTTTATATTTAAGGAATGACTAATAAGTCGGAAAAAACACCTTTTTGGTTTATCAGATCTTCATGTTCATTACTTCTTTAAGCAGATAAAGAACATCCAACAATTAATGTCTCCAAGTGCGCATCAAAGTAACCATCTTGTTTTCCATTAAGTTCTTTCAAGGTATCTGCAGCAGGAAAATCCAGACAAAATTGATTGTCAGAAACAAAATATCTGCTAAAATAAGATAAAACTAGCAGGCAAAGAAGAGCGATAATCGGCTGATGACTGCCTCCACCTCAGCAGGAGTGTACAGGTGGTAGGTCGGAGCCACCTTAGCGATATCAACATTGTTTGGAGTTATCTGAAGAATACAGCAAGCAGAAGTGAAATGATATTGGTGTGATTCTCCAACAAATGGACAATTATCATATAGGAGCATGCTACTACCTTTTCCTTCATTACTTGTTTCAGGATTGAGTGGGTGATGGTTTCAGCTTCTTTAAGAGTTAAGTCCTGCATTCAAAAATCAATGTTATAACATAGTATTTTAGGAGTCTGGTGACTCAAGTTTCAATGGATCTAGTTTGTTGTGTGTTGAGACTTCTGTGAATGCTTTGACAACAAGTTTGCAATGTCAAAGAACACGCATACTGAATCAAGCTAAAGCTTACTTTGTTATATTGCTCTTGCAAAGAGCTATCGGCTCCTTCTGAACCAGACCCTATTGCTTTAGCATTACACTGCCAGAAAGTTCCTGATGGGTCAGTGTGGTACCTGTGCATCCATAGTACTTGAGTAAAAATAATACAAGCAATCAAAATTGATGCCATCAAAGCTTGAAAACAATGATAATAAGAATTCAAAATCTTGCTCTTGCCATCTGCTGTTATTAGGAAGATCAGTAGCTGATGGTTTCTTTCCTTCTTTATTTCTTTTTATTCTTTTCCAGAGAAGGCTATACCCTCAAGAACAAGGAGCTTAATCACAATTGGAAGTATGGATGGAGAAAAGCTTTACTTCCTTTTACACACATGCCTAGAAGCTAGCAATTCAACACATATATGTGATTGGACACACACTGCAATAATAATAGCAATGAATTTCATCAAAATGAAATTGTTTTCAAGTGCTTGACCGGCGCATGCGTGCACACACACACAAAGGTAATTTTCACATGGGAATTATGACATGGAAAGAATACTTTCAAGTATAACCACCAATTTGGTCCACAAGTGTTGATTCAATTTAATGATGTCCATACCAAAAAGCTGTTGTGCATGATTCTAGGAACGAATGCTATATAAAATGAACAAAATACTAGAAGATCATCTTTCAGCAAAATGATTGAAAAACTTTGAACTAATAATTGAATTGGTGGCAAAAGGGAAAAGAAACAACTTCTAATTTAAACACTTCAACATAAAATGAGATAACAAAGCTAAATTGAACTCAGTAAAAAAAAAAGAAGAAGTTGGAATTCCAGTTCTTCCAAATACAGAATGAGTACATGCCAGCCATCATATACATTCAAAATCAGGGAAAATACACATGAATACCATTTTCTCTTGATTTTGATGAGAAATCCTAAAACCATAGCTCCTAGTATCAAAAGCTATGAAATATAAATTTCATAAAACTTAGTTAGAACTTACAAGTTTGGCCCATTCTCATCATATCCAGCAATCAAAAGAGATACACCAAAGGGTCGTGACTGCAGAAAGAAAATTTCTTATTAGAGCCTTGCAGTATGTAAATTTAATCCATACTATTGAAAAGTAACAAATGAGGTCTTTATAGCAACAGCAAAATGAATAGGTGGCAGTAATTGAGTGTCTGCATTGAATAGCAACTGATCCACATTAGTAAGAGAAAATTTGTGCATGCACACAAAATATGGAAGAGATCATGTAAAGCTAGTAATGACTCAACCAACAATTGTATTGTCAGGAAAAAACACACATAAAGAGTGTCTACATCGAATCCACGATAGTAACAGAAAATTTATGCACACACAAAGAACATTGAAGTGATCATGCAAAGCTAGCAATAGTTACATTAAAAAAGGGGGAAAATGGACGGTTAGAAAAAGAAATGCATGACCCTAAAAGTTAAGTTTCAGATATGGTAGTGGTATCTAACAATGGATTCTAGCATAGATGTTTGTTGTGTGAGGAAGATAAGTCAAGTTCATGGATGGGTAGCAACGATCACCATAGATTCTTCATCGCCTTCACCAAATCGAAGAGCAAGATCACATATAGCTTGTGTAGTTGATTCAACATTCATCGGCTCACCATATGAGAATCAGTGGTTCTGATAAAAAAGCAGTTCCATGTTAAACAATGCCAACTAATAATTAGCAAAAATGCTACTCAGGTATGCAATACCTGAGTTTCCACGCATGCATGTTCAACAAGAGTACTGCGGGCATCAGCAATTAGTCCATTCATAGCACATCCGATGTGCTCATCAATTTCGATAATTTTTTCCACACTGCTTGGTTCCTGCAACCACAAACTTGTTATTGAGTTGCAAAACCAAAGAATGAAGACGCAATACCTCAAAGAAAAGAGTAATCTAATGTAATCCTATAGTTCAGCTTGATAACATGGTATATCAGGGAAAAATCCCAAATTTTGAGTGCAATTACATAGCAATTAGGTCACAATATCGAATCACTGAACTATAAAGCTCATTTCACATCCCCGGAATAAACAATCACTAAAGAACTTACAATGTATGAAGAATCAAGATAAAGAAAATCAGAAATGACCAGCAGAGGGGAAGTGACACGCTATTCTACAGCCAGGACTACGCCCTCCTTCGTCTTCACCCCAATTGCAGTCGAACCAAGCTGCCATGACACCGAAATTCAATTGCATCAACATGAAACGAAACCAACACCTTCGAATGCATACATGCTCTGAAACAAAACAGTAAAAATGAGGAACAAAAATCGAACCTTGATGGCTTCGATGGCGTACTCGACCTGGAATAACCTTCCCTCGAGGGAGAAGGTGTTAACCCCGCGATCATACTCAGTTCTTCAAACCAAATAAAAAATACAGAGAGAATTGCTCCAATGCTGCACCAAATCAAACAAAAGAACGAGAAAAAATCAATTCAGGCGTTCACTCACCTTGTGAGAAACATCTCCGGAAGAGATCTCGCGTTATAAACCCTAGAAATCTGCGAATTATCGATCAGAAACCCCGATCCCTGGAAATCGGAAGGGTGGAGCTTTTGGGACGGGTTTATCTCGAGAAACGCTGGTGGGTGCGGTGAGGATGTTCCTACACTCACTATGCGTGATTGGATTCCTTCCGAGTAGCACCCGAGCGGCACGTGACCTCACTTCTAGGCCCAGGCCCATTTCAACGCGTTGCATGATTTATTTTATTTATTTTATTTAAAAAAAACTTTGTTTCTTTCGATCTTGTCTAATGAGCAGGTAATATATGTTTCTTTTTAATCCAATATATGAATGTGACCAAAATTTTTTAAGCAATTCATAAGCAATGGAAACTCCAAAATAATATCTTACATTTTATATTTCACGGAAAAATCTTGTGTGTGAATAGTGACTGTCACCCAAAATTATTATTAATAATAGTTGACATTGTCAATCAAAAGCCTCTTGGCCTAGCAGTACCACTACCATACTCTCTACTCTCTTTCACTATCCCTCTCTCTCCTCCTTGCTCTTCCCTCCTCTCTCTACAGATCCCTTTCCAGTGATGCGCGATCCCTAGAGGTCCAATCGCCAAAGAAAAAGTCGATCATGTCATTAAGACCCTGTTTGGATGATTGGTTGTTATGGTTTTATAATGTATGGTATGGCATGGCATAATATGATATAGTATGGTATAGTATTGTAATTACTATTTATCATGTTTGAAAAGATGATATGGTATGATATGGCTAATTAGCTGTTTGTGTTTGTTTTGATGGTATGGTATGGTTGCAGAAATAATAAAATAACCAGAATACCCTCAAATACAAATTAATATGAAATCATGTTAAATTGAAAAAAATGGTTATATACCCTTCAAAAGTTTCATAATTGCATATTTACACCAGAAAAAATCATAATTGCTTGTATACCCCTGAAAAATAGGTTGAATTATGGATATGCCCCAATTGTTAGGTTCTGTTGATAGAAGTTAATTAGATGATCTTAAACATGGTTATAACTTCGGGTTGAAGAATTTCAAAAATACCCCTTTATATATTTTAGCTATTTTAAATTTCATATTTTTAAAGGGGTATTTGTAAATTAACAATCAAACAAACTTTTCAGAGGTATATATACAAAGGGTATAATGGTCATTTCGTATGTCTACCGTATGGTAATTGACAGTTTTTCATCTTATTTTAACCCCATGGGTATATACAAAATAGAGTGAGTAAATGAGAAATTGAAATTTTAGTTATTGTGATTTGCTCTTAATAACATGGGGAATATGGAGACATGCATGCACCTAATGTTCCATGGATGATTGATTGATGAAAACAGATTATATGTACAATAATTTGGACTTTGCATGCATATAAACAAAGAAACAGAAAGGTCCCTGGTTGTAGCTTGTTAGGATTTAATGGTTAAATCCATGAGTTCATAGCTAGAGATGAGTTGCATTCTGAATACAAAGGAGTGTTTGAGATGAAATGTAGGAAAAGCTGCATGCTAAAGTGTTCTAATGCAATGAAAGCTGAAGAAGCTGCATATTAAAGACACAACAAAGAACATTGTTCTATTTCATATGGGTTTGCGGCAATAGATAATCTTATTAATCAAGATTGGCACAGATGCATTAATATGATTGTAAAGTTTGTTGATAAAGAGCACTTCAAAATGGTGCCAAATGCTTGGTTGTATGTAGGGCTGTCAAACGATCAAGCTGTTCGTGAGCAACTCGAGATCGACTCGGTAAAAGCTCGAGTTCGGCTCGAAATTTCGAGCTTTCGAGCCGAAAGCTCTGCTTCAATTCGGCCGAAGCTCGAGCCGAAGTCATTCGACGGCTTCATTCGAAAGCTTGAAATTTAATATTAATATATTAATATATATAATGTAAATATTATTAAAAATCAATAAAATTTAATAAAATTAGTAAAACTAATAAATATTATAATATATTAATAAAATATTTAATATTTAGTATTGACATATAATATATAATATAAAAAATTAATTTATAAATAAGTTTTTAATTTAAATCTAAATCGAGATTTAAAATTATAATTAAGTTCTTAATTTGAGCTTTTCGGTAAAGCTTTCGAGAAATTAAAATCGAGCCGAGCTCGAGCAAACTTATTCGAGCTAATTTCAAGCTCGAGCCGAGCTCGAGCTCAAACTAGGCTATTTCGAGCCGAATTCGAGCTGGGCTCAGCCCGATCAAGCTCGGCCCGTTTACAGCCCTAGTTGTATGAAGTGCCCTATAGATGTTCGATTGAATGCTTCAAAGAAGCAAATACCCCAAATCAAGGCTATTCATAAATGGTTGTTGCACAGGTTTACCAAGTTGGCAATGTTGCCTTGCTAGGACAAAATATGACGCAACAAAGCTTTGGTACGCCCTAGTACTCAAACCGAGCACCCCCTCTAATAACTTTTGGTTACAAGGCATTAATGAACAGTAAGGTTATTCAAATAAATAAGGATGCCCATGCCCTCCTCATATATGGCAGTATCATCAGCAATAATTTACTATTTGCAGTAACAAAAACTCACAAGCAAACCAAACACAGCAACCAATACATATTGAACAATTTTTTAAAGACTGACCCTCGATCGTCGGCCCCGAGCTCCCACCCCACTTACTCCGGTGGGTGGGGACGGAGTAATGTCATCAGATGCGCTGGGGCCATCACCGCCCCCACCTCGTAGAGAAACAAAGGCTAATGGCTCAAGAGATGCGAGCACTAAGGCTACCCCACATCCTCCATGGCAAGGAGGCCGTTCTTGGGCAAAGGTTACAGGTGGCCATGAAATTCCTTCGATCACGATCCCGGGTCCTCTCCTGGAGAAGATCAAGGCCTCCGTGACTGATACTATATCCCTCGACCCAGAAGCGCTCAGCAGAGCACATGAGGCGATGAGAGGAACTCTGTTCGGCAAGGTCCTTGGCAGGGCGCCCAACCTTGAGGTAGCAAGAGAAATCCTTTCTAAACTCTGGGGAAGCTATGGAGACTTCTCGATCGCTGATATGCCCAACGGATTTTTCGTGATTCGCTGCTCATCGGAATCAATGGCGGAGGACCTCCTTGTGGATGGGCCTTGGTCAATTAACGGCTCTATTTTTCATCTACTCCGATGGAAAGAACATTTCGAACCCATGTATGAGAAATTGTCTACTGCTACTGTATGGGTCCAATTGAATAACATGCCTGTGGAATATTGGGAGACAGAGCACTTGGAGGCTCTGGTGAACTATTTTGGCAGGTTGATCAAGGTGGATCCTACTGAATGCAGAGATGGGTAGAGTGAGCCAAATTAGATGCCTGGTTTGTATTGAAATCGACCTACAAAAACCCCTGAAGAAAGGAGTATGGGTTAGTACCCCTAAATCGAAATCCTTTGTTTCCATCTTGTATGAAAGATTGCCTGTCTTTTGCTATCGTTGTGGGATTGTTGGGCACGGTGTTGATGCTTGTGCCGAGAAGACTCCTGGGTGTCGAAGGGATGTTGCTGGACCCGGGCCTGATACCGCTGACCTGAAAGGGAAGGGGGTGGCCGTGGAGGACTCTGGCAGCTCCCAACGGAATACAGGAGATCTGACGGTTCACGCGAAGGCACCACTTTCCCAAAATTTGGAGGAGGAGGACAGGTGTTATGGCTCATGGATGGATGCGAACTGGAAGAGAAAGGGGAAAAATCGCGGAACATACATCAACCGGCCCCAACCTCGCCGTACCTCGAGCCCGGAACCTACTCCGGCGCCGGTGACAGTAGCGGTCAACAAGTTCTCAATGGGAGATGATCACGTGACCGGGATGGAGGATGAGGGGCCAACGGATTTCTGTCACGTGGATGAGGCCCCACGTGGGAGGGTGGCTGAAAGACCTTCTCGTGGGGGCCTAACACGTGGCGTGGTTCAGTCACGCGTGCAAAGCAGGGGCTAGGCCTCGGACTTCGGCGAGGAGCGGAGTCACGAAGGTCTGGGCTCATATTCCTCAATCCAATCGGGATCAACCATAAGAACGCTAACCAAATTGGTTCGTGGGTTCTCGTCACGGATCAAGATCATACTAGGGATGGATTGAAGAAGATAACTTGGTTCAATCAAGGCGGTGGAAGGCGTGAGAAAGGAGCTACTCTCCTATCCTTACACGCAATGATCAACTCTTGATTTCATCTCTGGATGAAGAGAAGGAAAGAAATAGGAAATCAAAACCTCCAGATTCATCCCAAGGCAAAGGTATGGCTCTAAACCCCCTGAATTATACCTCTACTCACCTCAACTTAATTGACAGGGTGGTAGATGCATTATCAAAAGATGATACTGATGGGGGCAAGAACGGGGATGAAAAGGAAATGTTGGAGGATGATCCCCCGGATCATGGAAGAATAATGGCAA
This sequence comes from Dioscorea zingiberensis, assembly GCA_026586065.1. Lineage (NCBI taxonomy): Eukaryota > Viridiplantae > Streptophyta > Magnoliopsida > Dioscoreales > Dioscoreaceae > Dioscorea > Dioscorea zingiberensis. The sequence goes on from CM048819.1 coordinate 11,988,839, forward strand.
TGGGAGGCATCCAATCCTCGGAAATTGGAAATACCAAGATCAACGCAAACAAGATAACCAATGTTCGAAAGAAAGGACGAATAGAGCCGGATGGTGAAATTATTCCTGAAATTAATCTTTCATGAATATTGTCACTTGGAATTGCAGAGGAGTCTCAGGGAAAGATACAGTAAGTCGTATCCACTCTCTGATCAACTCCCTTAATATTATGCTTTTCTGTTTAGTAGAGACTCGAGCTGATGAACTGAGAACAAGGAGGTTCTGTAAAAAGTTCAGAAGAATGTGGGAATGGTACGCCATCCCCGTACCAAGCTACCGGGTGGAATCATATTAATGTGGAGGAAATGTATTCAGATTGTGACACCAATCTGTTTCTCTAAACACATCATCCACTTAGTGCTATCAGACCCAGAGTTCAATGCTTGGACAGTGTCTATTGTATACAATGGTCAAACTATACATGAGCAGAAGGAAGTGTGGACTGAATTGGGTAAACTCTCCAAAGTTGTTGGCCCGTGGCTCGTCATGGGAGATTTTAATGCTGTCAGAAGTCAAGAGGAAAGGAAAGGAGGCAAAACCAACTGGCGGTCACGGTATGAAATCTGACTTGTTTAATTCTTTCATTGCACATAATAATCTTGCTGAACTTAGATTCTCAGGGGCTCCTTTCACCTGGTGTAATAACCAAAGAGGTCAATCAAGAGTATGGGCTAGATTGGATAGGGCCTTATGCAACTATGCTTGGCTTAATGTTGCTTCTAACCATTTGATGACTCACCTTGCTAGATGCCAATCTGATCATGCTCCTCTTCTGGTATCATGGAATAATCACTGTGATACCAGAGAGAAGCCTTTCAGATTTGACAACAATTGGATACATCTTCCACATTGCCATGATAGTGTGAATGAAATTTGGAGGGTTAAAGGCTTTGGGAACCCCATGCATGACACTAGTCATAAAATTCATATGCTTAAGAAAGACTTGAATAGAAAATGCAAGGGATATTCTCAGAAGCTGGGTAGAGAAATTAAACTAATTGAGGAACAAATTGTTGACCTTGAAGCCAAAGAACAGAATAATTCCATGGATAGTTTTAATAGTAATAAGTTTAGACCACTATATAATAGACACAAAGCTCTGTTAAGGCAACAAACTGTTTATTGGGCCCAAAAATCACGCATGCAATGGCTTCAAAATGGTGATTGCAACTCCAAATTCTTCCATCAAATGACTAAAAATCATAGACATAATAATAGAATTGCTTGGATAAAAGATGATAATGGTAGGACTTTAACAGATCCAAGTGAAATTGAAGAAAAATTCATTGAATTCTACTCCAAGCTGTGGCAGAACCATCATGATCATAATATAAACAGTTTGCCTGATGATCTCCCAAAACTAAATGATGATCAAGCTGATTCCCTTATTGCACCAATAACCACTTTTGAAATCTTTCAGACCTTGAAATCTATGGCTAGGGGAAAGGCACCAGGGCCTAATGGCCTTAACACTGAATTTTTTATTGCATTCTGGAATAGGATTGGGGTAGGGATCTCTGAAGCTATTTTACACTTTTTCATGCATGATAGACTCCCAAAGTCTTGGAATCAAACTCACATTAGTTTGATCCCTAAAAAAGATAATCCTCAAAAAGTAAATGACTATAGGCCTATCTCTCTTTGTAATGTTAACTATAAAATCATTGCAAAGATAATGGCTAATAGACTCAAACATTTACTTCCATACTTAGTTGGCAAAGAACAGTCTGCATTCATTGGTGGCAGAAGCATTTTTGATAACATTTTACTTACTCAAGAAATTGCCCATTCAATGGAACATGATACCCAGGCCATTCCAATGATGCTTATTAAAATTGATATGGAGAAGGCATATGATTTAATCAGTTGGGACACTGTCATTTCTGTATTAGCTAAAATGAACTTTCCTAATAAGTGGATAAGATGGATCAAGGAATGCATTGGGACCACTTCTATGGCTTTCCTTATTAATGGCAAGTGTGGTAGGTGGGTGACTCCTCATGCTGGCTTAAGACAAGGGGATCCCTTATCTCCTTACTTATTCATTTTAGTCTCCCAAGTACTTACTAATATTCTGAACAAGGCTGAATCCATGCAAATACTCAAGGGCTTTAAAATTTCTGATTCTCTCTGTATCAATCATATCCTTTATGCGGATGATCTGCTAATTTGCTGCAGGGCATCTAGACAAAATGCCAGGGCCATTATCTCTTGTATGCACTTATATAGAGTTACAACTGGTCAAAGATCTAACATGATGAAATCAGACATATATTTTCCCTCTTGGTTCAACACCAGGGTTAAGAAAGCAATTACTGACATTTTAGAGTTAAAACAAGGTGTTTTCCCTTTTAAGTATTTAGGGTGTTGGATATCCCCTTTTAGGATCCCTGTTATGTACTTCAAACATCTGATTACTAAAGTTGAGAGTAAACTGGCATACTGGAAGACCATGTTTCTGACCATGGCTGGAAGGGTCACTCTAGCCAATGCCACCTTGATGGCAATTCCCAATTATGGACTTAGTACATATGCCATTCCTGACTCCATCCTTGACTCCATCACTAAGCTTGTTAGGAAGTTCATATGGGCTAATAACAGTAATGGTCAAGGCTTACACTTGATTGGTTGGGAGATGGTTACCAACCCAAAATTTGAGGGTGGCTTGGGTATAAAAAATTTGAAATTGATGAAAAAGGCTCTCCTCTCCAAACATGCCTTGGAACTTATGAATGATGGGGAGAAGACTTGGACCAAGCTTATGAAAGTTAAATAAGGTGATACTCAATCCATGGCTGACAACACCTATTAGGAAAGTTTCATGGACTTATAGAGGAATATTGCAAACTGCTAGAAGTATTAAATCCAATGTCATTCAAATGAATACCATTCTCTCTAATCATGTTTTGCATGACCCTTGGCTTTTTGACATTCCTCTTAACTTGATGCCTTCATATATTAATATGGATTATGATATGTCTAGCTTACTGATTCAAAATCTGAGAATTGATAACCAATGGAATTGGGACTATGTGAAGATTTTATTCCATTCATCCATTGTTGAATTGCTTGTTGAGAAACAGGTTGTTGAAGAGGATGTGAAGGTAAGATGGAAATGGAAGAAGAAGACTGAGGGCAAATCCCTCACAGCTGCTGTCTATGATGAGTACAAACATAAGGAAATAGATAACAAATGGAGTGGTTGGAATAGGCTCTGGAAATTAAGGGTTATTCCAAAGATCAAATTGTTCCTTTGGAAATTTTTTCATGACAGATTACCTACAACTCAGTATCTATTTGCTATAGGCATGGGTCCAGCTGATCTTTGCTCTATATGCAAGCTTCATCCTGAGACAACTAACCATTTATTTTCTGAGTGCAGGTTCACTAATCTTGTGTGGGAATGTATTAAAAAGGAGGGTTTTCTAACTTCCTGGGACCCTCAATGTGATAATGTTATGCAGGGGAATTGGTTGGTTGGGTCAAGGCTGGGATCTCAGAATCACACTATGGAAAAAGAGTTGATTGCCCATACACTTTGGGCAATTTGGGTTAACAGATGCAATCTGATTTTCAAAGCCAAGGAATTTGTACCCCCCTTGGTTGCTAAACAGGCCATTGCTCAATTTGCAGAAAAACAGGAGACTATCAGAAGTATAAATGGAATGGATGAAACAGTGATAAAGCAATGGAATTTGGCTACCTTTAACTATCACATCTTTGTGGATGCTTCTTGGATAAATGGTGAGAACCAAGCTGGTATTGGCTGTGTTATCTTAACTAATTCTGGGTCATTATGTTTTGCAGGGGCTAAATGTGTTAATGCGGAGGTGCTTATTAATGCTTGTTCTAAGTACTTTGCTAAGGTGCTTATTAATGCAAAAGATCTTTAAAATGGAAAATATATGCTACAAGCTTTCGCCATTCCAAGCAAGGAGGAAGACAATCAAAACATGAAGACAATAAGAAACCATACACAGAATGAATATTGACCGCCAGCTATCATATGGACCGGCTAATGTGGACTCTGAAATGATAATCCCATCACATTAGTCATAAAAAATAATAATAATTAATGTCTGGACTGAACTGATAATAGAACATATTTTGTGAGGTTTGTAGGGGTGTCCCACCAATTTTCTTCCTTTAATGGTGCCATCTCTTCTGAGTGCAATGCCATCAACAAAATTAAAGAGATTTTACTTATTATTGTAATGCTCCTATAAAAGATTTGGAAAGTAGTCCCAAATAAGTCCATGTTTGAGGAAATTAAAGAAGTTTAATTAGGACATGTAAAAATGTTAATTTGTGCTTTTACCCCTTGTTTGGTTAGAGGTTTTTGGAGGGGTGAGAAAGGGTTTGGAGTTTTTTTTGTGTTTAGTTGGGGGTGTGAGAGGGGGTGAGGAGGGGTGACAAATCCCTCAAAACTCCTCATTTTCTACTCCCCCAAATCTTTTGGAGGGGTGGAAAAGTTTTTATTTTCTAAACTCAAAAAATCATTTGAAAATACCATCTTGCCCTCCACTTATTTTCAAAATTCTATCTAAGTCCTAGCTTTTATACTAGCTTTAATATAATTGATATTAATTAGTTTAATTTTAAATTTTATACTAATATAATTAATAATAATAAAATTTTATTTTTTAATAATTAATATTAATTATACTTAAATTAATATAATTAATATATTTAATATAATTAATATTAATTAGTTTAATACTAGCTTTTATACTAATATAGTTAATATAATTAATAGTAATAAAATTTGTATTGGTTTAATAATCTATATTAATTATACTTAAAAATTAATATAATTAATATGTTTAATATAATTGATATTAATTAGTTTGATACTAGCTTTTATACTAATATAATTAATAGTAATAAAATTTGTATTGGTTTAATAATTAATATTAATTATACTGAAATTCATATAATTTTAAGCTTTAACATAATTAATATTAATTAGTATTAAATTAATAGTAATAATACACATTATACATTTCCTCACTCTTTCCCCCAACTAAACATTATCATTATTTATTTCATACTAAAGGGCAAATTGTTCAAATGCGTATTACACTCCTTACTCTTACTCACAACCAAAAAAAAAATTCCTCCCGTCTACCCCCATCAACCAAACATAAAATTTTTCAAAACTCTCCAAATCCCTCCCCTCCAAACTCCCCCTCACCCATCCCCTCCAAACTCTCGCTTTAAACCAAACAAGGGCTTAAGTTATAAAGATAAAATCTTTATGCAAACAAAAATTAATCCGATCAATACTAAAACTTGTTGTCCAGTTTGCAACACAACATTTCTTCCTGAAGGTGTCTATATCTCTTAATACTTGTATGCATTATAATTATATTCTATTAAGCTTCTTTCATTTTACATTAGCTTGAGAAATTTATTGCATGGTTAAGGCCTTCAACGTGCTCCCGTGGTCATATCAACTATAGAAAGTATAGGCAAAATTAGGATTAGGTGTTTTGATAGCCCCCTCTGTATATATATATATATATATATATATATATATATATATATATATATATATATATAAAAGATATTTTACACAAAAGACCCCATAGAAGTAACTATTATATTTTACACAAAAGACCCTATATAATAACTATTCAACACTCCTCCTCAAGGTGGGCGATAGATATCAATCATCCCCATCTTGTTACATGCTTTATTACACTCTCTAGGACCTAATCCTTTAGTTAAACAATCAGCTAATTGTTCGCCAGAATGAACATGACAGCTTCAAAATCCCATTCTCCAGTAGCTCCTTAATGAAGAAGCGATCAATCTCAACATGCTTTGTGTGATCATGTTGTACAGGATTGTTAGCAATGCTAATGGTCGATTTGTTGTCACACCAGAGCTTCAATACATCACCTCTAAATAGTCATAGTTTTGACAACAAACTCCGCATCCAAAGCATCTCACAAAGACTAACCGCCATAGCCCTGTACTCAGCCTTAGCTGTACCGAGCAACCACCTCTTGCTTCTTGCTACGCCATGACACAAGGTTACCTCCAACAAAGCTACAGTAACCTGAGGTGGACCTCCTGTCATCCAAATAGTTTGCCGAATCTGCATCACAGTATCCCTCCACATCCAAGTGCCCATGACTCTTGAACCAAAGGCCTTTCCTTGGGCTAACCTTGCAATCATGCATATACCTGCTTACCACGCTTACAACATATGTAATATCGAGTCTTGTGTGGTATAAGTAGATAAGGCGACCAACAAGTCTTTAATAGCGCTCCTTGCTCACCGAGTCACCAGATTGAGCACACAACTTATGATTCTGCTCAATCGGAGTAGAAGCTACCTAAGACCCTAAGCATTCCCCGCTTCAGTGAGTAAGTCCATAATATACTTCATCTGAGAAAGTACTATTCCTTTTAGACGACCGTGCAATCTCAATACCAAGGAAATATCTCAGTTAGCCCAGATCCTTGACCTTAAACTCTTTACCCAGCCTTCGTTTTAGGTGAGAGATCTCCGCAGCATCATCCCATATAACAACGATGTCATCCACATAGACAGCTAGAATTATGATATGGGATTTGGAGTGTTTGTAAAAAACAGTGTGATCCCCACTACACTGCATATTGCCCAGGAGGAATCTCCATATCTTTATATACATCTCCTCTTGTAGATCTCCATGCAAGAAAGCATTTTTGACATCCAGCTGATGTAACGGTCAACCAAAGTTTGCTGCACATGAGATCAAAGTCCTTACTGTGCTCATCTTTACTACTGGAGCAAAGGTCTCATCATAATCAATCCCATAGGTTTGGCTATATCCCTTTGCAACTAGCCTCAACTTGTACCTGTCAATCTTTCCTTCAGGAGTTTGCTTCACCCACTTACAGCCAACTGTCCCTTTTCCAGCTAGGAGAGATACAAGTTCCCAGGTCTCATTCTTCTCAAAGGCTTGGAGCTCCTCCTGCATAGCACCCTGCCACTTAGGATCCTGCTTTGTCACTTGCCAGTTATTCGGTATTGGCACTGATTGTAATGATGTAATGAAAGTTTGGTATGCAGGAGATAAGGAAGAATAAGAGACAAAGTTAGCAATATCATTCTCAAAGCCAAATCTAGTTGGAGGTTTTCCAACATTGGCTCGAGGTTCTCTACGCAGGGCAATAGGCAAATTAAAGAAGTAGAGACATTACCACCCAACTCAAAGGGAGACGTGGAAGATCCTGAGGAAGAAGGAACTGAGGAGAGGCCTGGGACAGTAGCATGCATGAACTGGTCATCAATCTCATTCACATGGAGTGGACGTATTTGTTGCTGCTATAGTTGCGGTTATTGATGTTGCTCTCCATGCTCCCCCTGGACACCTATCTGAGCTCCCCTCAAGTGCCTCCTTTTGCATACCTTCAATTCTCCTTGTCCTTGTGTCAAGTCACTACCTTGTTCTCGTGTCAAGTCAATATCATCATTTCCATCTTCATTTCCATTATGACGCTCCCCCTGATCCATGTCATTCACAGGACATGGTATTAGCCCCACAACTACATCTCTTAATTCTCCCCCTTTCTACCAGCAACTCCTGTGTTAGGAGAGAAGTCCTCAAAGAGAGATGTCAAGTATGTCTGCTCACTATAGAAAGGCTCCGACTCTCTGAAGGTTACATCCATACTCATAAATAGCCAACACTCAGTCGGGCTCCAACATCTATAATCCTTCTGGCTATAAGAGTACCCAACAAATATACACTTCACAGCCTGAGGGTCCAACTTCTCCACTGAAGACCTATGATCTCTGACAAAACAGGTGCAACCAAACACCTTAGGAGGAATGATGAACTTGTTCTCACCCAGGAGCATCTCGCATGGTGTCTTCATTCCCAATACTCGTGAAGGCATTCGAATAATGAGATAAGCTGCCGTCATCACCGCCTCACTCCATAAGATCTTTAGTACATTCATCATGAGCATGATAGAGTGTACCACCTCCAGCAGATGTCTGTTCTTGCGCTCAGTCACCCTATTTTATGCAGGCGTATCTGGGCAGGATGTCTGATGCAAGATCCCTTGAGTTGATAAGAAGGATTTAAAATCCTTATTAACATACTCAGTTCTATTGTCAGTTCGTACAATCCGAACATTTGCATTGAACTGAGTCTTCACACAGGCACAAAAGTCTTGAAAACACCAAAACACATCACTCTTATGTTTTATTAAATAAATCCAAGTTATGTGAGAATAACAATCAATAAAGGTCACAAACCACTTGAATCCACTAACTGGAACAACTGGACAAGGTCCCCAGACATCCGAATGAATAAGAGCAAATGGTTCAACACTTCAAAGACGAATACTAGAATAAGTAGAATGTATATGCTTGCCAAACTCACAAGCATCACACACAAGTTTACTCATGTCTACTTTGTCCATTAATTCTAGTTGCAACCTACTTAAGCTATCAAATGATAAGTGACCCAGACGACAATATTGGAGTAACACTACAGCCTCTACTCCTCCATACACGACAGCAGCAAGAGTAGTATCAGCACTCCCCTGATCCAAGTACCACAGTCCATCACGCCTGGTGCAAGTCCCAAGCCTTCTCTCCATTTGCTTCTCCTGGAAAAGACATGATTCCCGATCAAAAAGGACTTGGTAGTGTAATTGATCAATAATAGAGCTAACTGAAAGAAGGTTAATTGGGAATGAGGGAACATGCAAGACAGATGAAAGTATGATTGATGAAGTGCATTTGACCGAGCCAATCCCTCTAATAGGTTGAGAAGTCCATCAGCAGTTTGGACGGTCTCATTATGAATATGCCTATATGGTGAATATGATGTAAACTCACTACATGCACCAGTGACATGCTTAGATGCTCCTGAGTCTATAATTCATTCTATATGGGAGTTCTTTGTGGATGCAAGTGCCTGAGCCTGAATACCTGTGACCGCATGGGCATAGTTGGCAAAATTACCGAAACCAGTGGTCATAGCAAGATCTTGTATGGCCCGGGCCTTGCCCTTGGAGCTCTCAGTCCTCATCTTGAACTGTCGCAACTCTTCCAACTTCGTGGCGTCGATGGCGGACATCTCAACAGTTTGACCCTCATCAGTAACTGCTAAGTTGGCTTTAGGACCAGCACGACCTCGACCACGACCTCCTCCACGTGCACCTCTATAGGCCCCTCTGCCTCCACCTCCAGGATGACCATGTCCAGGATTACGCGGCTGTGGGCAACTAAAGTGAGATGCCCCTTTCTCCCACAGTTATAGTACTCTATATCATCGGTAACAAGAGCAGGAACTACCAATGTAGACCGAACAAGGGGTGATGTATCACCAATCATCATGCCTTCAGTCTAACCTCCTCTTGGGCCATCGCAGCGATAACTTCCTCCATAGTAGGAAGGGAAGATTGATGACACATTGTCGCTCTCTTGTGCTCAAACTCTACATTCAGGCCCTTCTCGTAAAATGAGTCACCCACTTGCTAGATCCATCTCTTGCCCAAAGCTGAGAATGTAGTATCTGGAAATATCAAGGGATCATATAGTCCAAGTCGGGACCAAAAGGTGCCGCAGTAAATGCTAAAGATACTCCAAAACACTCTTCTCCCCTGCTTCAGATTCTCAATTTTTGTCTGTACCTTAACCATAAGCATCACATTCCCTGCTCCAAAATACACCTTGGCCAGCATCTTCCACAAATCAGCTACATTACTGATTACCTCCACCATCCCTGCAATGGTCAGAGACATCAAACTCATCATCCTTGCCACCACCAGGGAATTAGTGGTGTGCCAAGTCCTCCACACGATGCTCCTCTTGTCTGCAGGCTAAATACAGGTCTCCTACACATAATACTCTAGCCTACACATAATGCTCTAGCCCCTTTGTACTTAAGATCAGACTTTCCTCCGAGACTAACCTTTCGGATAGTTCTTTGTCCCTTTTAGTTTCACATCATTTGGCATCGACTCCGGCCTCCGGATCATCTCAGGCCGTAGAACAATCTCCCAATTGGATGAGGCATCAACCTCACTCTTGACTGTGAACAACCTCGCAAGTTCCCCAAGAATATCCTTCATATCCTGAGTTGTGACTGGGTTTGCCATCTCTGATCCACCTAAACTAGGCGTGTGGATAGTGATAAAGGCTGAATGGTAGCGGCGTAGATCGGGGATGGGACCACCGCTTTGATACCATGTAGAAAATGTAGGCAAAATTAGGGTTGGGTGTTTTGATAGCCCCCCTCTGTATATATATATATATATATATATATATATATATATATATATATATATATATATATATATATATATATATATATATATATATATATATATATATATAAAGGATATTTTACACAAAAGACCCAATAGAAATAATTATTCAACATCAACAATATTAATTTATAAGGTACCTATTTATTTTATGATGAATGATTGTAATGAACTCAAGGTCAAGAATATTATTGATGGCAATCTTACACATCTTGTAGGAGTGAGGAATCTGTGGAAGAGCCAATCTATTTCTCAATGAATGGTTGATTAGCAAAGCAACGAGAAATGAGTTTTGAGGACAGACATCAGTCAAGTCAGGTGCACATACCCACCTTTCCTTCGAGGGTAGTGGCTTTGCTTGGGTGTTGTCCTTTGCTTCTAATGTATTTCCTTTTTCATTTAATGTTTCTTTTTTTGACATTTTTCTTGCTTGGCTTTGGTTATGTTTTTTTTTGAAGAAGTGGATAAACCATATTTTATTTAAGTTTGTTAATAGGTTTACAATGCTTGGTCAGATCGGGAAACCAAAATGAAAACAAATACACCGTTTAACACACATCCCCTCTGCCAGCATCCCTTCCCCCTCGGTGGTCCTGTCTAGTCTTAGGCCCGGCCTGGGGCCTCCCCTGAGGAGGCTCCGTCTTCAATCGCCCTTTCCGGTGTGTTGGATGTGAATTCCAGGCTTCGTTTCACCAGGTGAGCCGCTGCCTCCAGCTTTGCTTTTTTCGCCAGTGGAGCTGCATCCAACCAAGAAATAATGAGGAAAGAAATATCCCGAATTATTCTTAAAAAAAAGCGTTGTTTTCCTTGGAAACATCGTCTATTTCGCTCCCCCCATATACTCCAAGTGATTGCCATTACAACGATATCCCAACCTCCTGTGAGGGCATTGTCCATCCCCGAGGAGGTTCCCCTAGTTCCCCATATGGCCCGGAGTTCTATTTCCCCTGCTCGAGACCTAAACAAAGTCCCGAAGTGGTTCCATATGTGTCTTACATATGGGCAGGAGGTGAGCATGTGTTGTGCCGATTCGTCCTCGGCCTCACACAAGTAACACATATGTCTATCCCCTCACCACTGTCTTCTATGTAGGTTGTCTAGGGTGAGGATCCGGTTCACTCTAGCCAGCCATGCGAATAGTTTCACCTTAAAGGGGCATGGTTGAGTCCAGAACCCCTTCTTCAGGTCACTCCTTATGCCCCCATCGGTTCTGAATCTATATAATGACTTTACCGTGAACATTTTGTTACTTGTGAGCCTCCAATCCCGAGTGTCGGGTTCCACCTGATTTGCAGTGGGCTCGGCAAGTACCATTCGTATCACCTCAATCCCCTCTGCGTCCCTGACCGTTAGAGGTCCCGGCTTAAGGAGTGGGAGACCATTTTGGATCCTGGATCTCGCTCCCTGAATAGTCAGGTGATTGGATAGTGTTAACTCTTGCAACCCCGGGTATGAGTTAAACAAAGATAATCCATTCCACCAATTGTCTTTCCAGAAGTTGGTATCCTTCCCATTTCCTGGTTTTATACAAATGTTAGCCATTACAGCATGGGCTTCCTGGCACAGGCTCTTCCAGAAAGTAGATGCTCGTCCTGTGGCTGGTCTGTGTGGGTCAATGTGTCCCCTCCTTCAATATATATCATAGAATAGTCTTTGGCATATCCCCATGCTTCCGGTGAGGATTCTCCACCACCATTTCCCCAGTAATGCCCCGTTGAATGTGCGGAGATTTAGAATCCCCCAGCCCCCGTTGTCTTTAGGTCTACATATTCTTCCCCAGCTTACTAGGTGGTAGCTGTGGGTCTCCTTATCAACCCCTTTCCATAGGAAATTTTGTCGTATCCCGTCGATCTTCTTAATGACCCATTCTGGGAGACGGAATGCGGACATCCAGTGGATTGGTATCGATGATATTACTGAATTCCTCAATGCTATAATCAATCAACTTGATCGGGATGATGACACTCTTGCTGTAGTTTATTCTTAGACCCGAGAGGCCCTCAAACAAATAGAATATTAGCTTCAGGGTGCGGGCTTCTTCTAGGCCACCCGTGCTGAAAACCAAGATGTCATCTGCATATTGCAGCGTCGCGATAGTGTCTTCTTGGTTAGCCCCCAGAGGAACTCCATGATATGCGTTAGCTTGGATGGCGTTTGAGAGCATAGTGGGAAGCACATCCATGGCCAGGACGAATAGTAACGGGGATAACGGATCTCCCTGCCTCAGTCCTCTCTTACTTCTCACGTATCCTGTCGGTTTTCCATTGAGAAGGATGCGCGCTTTTGATGTAGTAAGTAGGCTTCCTACCCATCGTAGCCAATTAGGGCCAAAACCTCTTGCTTTAAGTATGTCAAGGAGATAATCCCAATCCACCGAGTCGAAGGCCTTCTCCAGGTCAATTTTGATTATGGTTCCATTTGTGTGCCCTGATCTCATTTTATGAATCAACTCTTCCGCAGCTATGATGTTGTCGTGGATCATTCGCCCCTGTATGAAGGCTGTCTAGGATTCATCTACAAGTGCCTCTAGTGACCCTTTCAACCTATTTGCCAACACCTTGGAGATAATTTTTGCCATACAGTTGATTAGGTTGGTCGGTCTATAGTCTTTAATGCTTTCTGGGGCTTCGTTCTTTGGAATAAGTAGGATGTGTGCCCAATTTAGACGTTCCATGTCCGCCATCCCTTGATAGAAGTCGTCGAATAGTTTGAGCATGTCATCCTTGATTATGTTCCATCCCTGTTGATAAAGGGTCATTGGGAACCCGTCTGGTCCTGGGGCTTTCTTTGCTCCTAGCTCATTTATTGCTCTTCTAATTTCCCCTTCTTTAACGGGTTCCTCTAGATGCCTGAGCTCCACCCTTCTCTTTCGTAGGAACAGTCGATCCCATGAGGTGTTGTACCTCCTCTCCCGTTCCGTGCCGAAAAGGTTGGCGAAGTGATTAGTGATTGAAGCTGATATCTGGCTTGGATCAGTAATGAGTTCGCCATTATGCTGGAGCTGCTTTATCCAGTTGGTATTCCTTCTTTGGTTTGCGATTGCATGAGAGAACTTCGTATTCTGGTCGCCGTATTGTAGCCAGTTTGCCCGGGACCGCTGTCTCCAGTACGCTTCCTCTTCTAGTATAATTCGGTCATGTTCCTCCCTTAAAGCTTTTTCCTTATGTTGTCCCTATTTTTTTATTCTCTTATATGGTCAGGATTCCATTGTATTGTTTTCTTTGGTGGTTGTGTGAAGTACTCTGGTCTTCTGTTTTATTAGTTTGATGATTTTCTCTTATTGAGCTTTTGCTGGTTTTTTGGTTTCTAGGTTTTTTTTTTATGATTTTTCTCTTATTTTTAAGGCGTATTCTTCTGCTAGACAATTAAACATTGTACTTCTTTTTGTTTTCAACTTCAGAGTCCAAATGGTTCATAAGAGAAGAAATTAAAGGAAGTCATGAAGAGTATCCGCTGTCATAACAAAGGGTTGGCTTTCTCATCTCTTCCTCATCGTAATGAATCACTTCATGTATCCGCTACTCATTTTCATTTTTTTATACTTGGTGGTGCGCTATAGTATTCTGTTTTGGAGCCATCTGGGCATATATAATAGTTGAGTTAAGGCCAATGCATGATGCTATGAACATACTAATTCAGTTTTATATATTATCAGAATAGGTGTTTTTGAAACTAAGTTACACCATTGGCATGTAGTAAGAAATGCTACAGATGATTGATTTTTAATTGGTATAAATGTCTCTTGAGTTGCCAATTTTTGGATAATATGCAATTTTTCATCAACAAATGTTTTCCATATGGTGGTCACACATTTGTTCTTTGGCTATCTTAGTGAGACATTCAGACCAGAGGATTGATGGTTGCGAGTTTCAGTGGAGTTTATAGGTTCAAATTTTGTGGCTTCTATACTTCATAAGTGAACAAAATGCTCTTTTCATGCTTGTATTTTGTTGTATGAATATTTCATATGTTTTTGGGTGCAGATTGTGTGTGATAGCGGGAAATATCTTCCCAATTTGTTGAGCTTGCCACAATTGTTGCCTTGTGATCACAATTCTTTACAGGTTTGATGTGTTTCATAACTTTAAATTGAGTAATATTGAGTGGGTATATAGCACTCACATTATGCTTATTCAACTTTTTGATCTTCAGTTGCTGCATTAATAATCCAATCAATCTAGAAACTTATTGCATGTCCAAATTTGCAACACAACATTTCTTCCTGAAGGTGTCTCTTCATACTTGTATGCATTATAATATTTTGTTATCTTAATTCTTTTCATTTTACATTAGCTTGAGAAAATTATTGTGGTCATATCAACAATATTTATTTATAAGGTACCTATTTATTTGATGATACATGATAGTAATGAACTCAAGGTCATGACTGTAATGACCAGATCTGGACATGAAGGGATAAATCTTGGTGTCTAGGTTTTTTTTAATAATCTTTTAATTTTTTTTCTTTTGTTTTTAAATTTTGTACAAACTTATTATATATTTTTAAAAATAAAATGATCAGCCTGGTCACGATACGAGCCCAATCGAACTGGGCCATGCCCTGTGCTGGCATGACATAGTGTATGCCCCCGGTATAACGAGCCCGGGCAGGCCCGTTTTACATTGTGAGGAATGGAGCTCCTTTTTTATATAGTAAGAGCCCATGGGCTAAATCTTATTCAAAAAAGCAAAATTTAAACAAAACAGTTTGTTTTACGAAGTCTAAACAAGATAGTTTGTTCTTTAGCCATTCAAAGCAAACTTCTATATTGTCTATCTTTCAATTCTGCCGGTTTGCTTTGCTTAGCTAGGCCAACGATCAATGATTTTATTTCTTTCCCTTCCAATCTTGAGGATACTCCATTGTTTGATTTCCTTCAAGAGCCTTATACATTCTTGAGAATTTTCCTTGGTTCTCCGGGTCTTGGTCTCTGCTCTCTCCATTCAAGATTCTTGAAATGGTCTAACTATCTGTTAGAATAAATATTGCATCAGTGGTCCCCAGTTGGTTCAATCTTCTTAGTCCTTCTAATTCCATGGCTTGCAGTTCTCCTTCAAAAGCAGAATTCACCTCTCTTCTTCCAACACCTGCACAACATAACCTCCCATCATTTTGGAGTATGATAAATCCTATACTTGCATTGGTTTGTCCTTGATCCCAAGCTCCATCCATGTATAGTATATGTTGAGTATTTGCCAGCCTCCATTGTCAGCTTTGTCTTCCCTCCATCTCTTATAGGGACTCCTCTCTCTGGGTGAATTCTCTGCTCATATTGATAATATGAGCAGTAGGTTCTTTTGGCTCACATCTCACGCCTTGGAATACTTTTTTACATCTACTTGTCTATCCTTGTCACAGAATAAATGCATGATTATCTCCTTATTAAGTATGCAAAGTGGGCAATTATCCTGCAGTCACACATATTTTATTTACAAATTAGTGTTTTCTTTTTTAATTCTTTGAAAGCAGCACTACCTCCTGCCTGCCTCTTAACATTGTTATCAATCTCCAATATTCCAATACCACATTCAGTGCACAAATATATACCTGTAATTAGTCTGTTGTTCAGCAAAGAATGGCAAGCATATATATAACAGACACACCATGCACCACAGATACTCTCCAAATTAGCTGAGTTCCATCCACAATGGGTTAATTGAATCCTCCATTAATGGATAGATGTCTTAGCACCTCCTCTTGTGATCAGCACCAACTAGCTAGCAAACCTCTCTCTTTTATCTCCTCTTATGTGGGAGAATAGCAGGCCTCTCATTAGGTCTGGTCTAATAATCCACAAGAAGTTATGCTTACTACTAGCAAGCCCCCACGCATGCAAATTCTTTCTACAGTTTATTGCTCATCACTGACGTCCAAAGTTCACATATACTAGTACTGATTGTGGCTTCTTTCCCTTACAACCATTCCAAGCAAACTGGCTCTTCTTTCCATAGATTTGAGCCTATGCATGGTTGCAAGACTTGGTGTTCAAAGCCATCAAATGTGTTGAGGATGATGGCTGAGGCCCTGGAGATTCTCCCCACTTCTTTCTTTGCAAAGTTGAGCATGATGTCTTCAAAGTCTGTTATTCTTTTCATTCCATTTGGTATCCAGTAGTCTATAACCTTGTCCAAATATCCATTCAAAGAATCAAAACGTCTTCCATGTCTGTTAATGGAAACATGACAAAAAATCATTTGACTAGAAATGTTAGCTCATGATAAGTAGTATGGGTTAAATGACATGGATGTTACCTTCCGAAAGTGGCATTGAGCCACAATGAGGTTCTGATAATGAAGATAATCCATGAGGATTGAGGATGTATGTATTTTGGGGGATTGAGTGTAGTGGTGGGTTGGGGAGACCTTTAATTAATTTAGGTATGACATGTGTAAAACCCGCCCCGAAATAAATAAAGATTTTATTTACCAGAAATTTTAAATGGCAATTCAATATGATGAGCAGTGGAGTTTTGAAAAGAAAATCACATGTCTGAAAGATCCAGATTTAATTAAACGTTAATTAATCGAAATAATCATTTGTTAATTTATCAAGAAGAGAAAATGAATAAATATTCATTTCCCGGGAAAAGTGAATCACAGTGGGGGGTAGACAACTCAGTGATGCCACAAAGTACTCCGTGTGAAGTATTTGACCGAAAGCCGGTATTCCCGGATCTGGTCTGACGAAAGATATATCCCGAGATATTATGGGGCATTTGTACCACTGAGGCCATCGACCCGAGATTCGTGGATCTGGGTAGGGCATGAGGACGAGAGAATTATCGCAGAGGGCCCCGACAAGAAATAGATCATTTACCCGTGAATGCATAGTACTCATGTGGAGGAATAGTAGACATGTGAGGGTTTTATCTTTTTCTAGGAAATAATAAAAACAAAAGAAAATTTTCATTATTTATGTCATGACAAAGAAGAGAGAGAAAGACATTTCTCTCTCTCTCTCCCCAAATTCTCAGATCTGAGAATTGGACTCAAGCCTCTCTCTCTCTCTCGACGGAATCTGCCCGGCCGTGAACCCCCACTAACACGGAGATTCAAGCAGCTCTGCTACGGCTACAAGCGCTTCAGCGCCCACCAAGGCCTCTAGCCGCCATAGCTCAAATTGCCAAGATAAGCCTCTGCAAGCGTCCCCCAAGCCGCTACGCCCGCAGACGCCACGCCACCGGTCGGCCTTTGGCCCCTTGCAGCGCCCTCCACACCGCCGAAGCTCCCGTCCGCCTCGGCCGCCCCCTCCTCCGTGGCCGCTGAGCCGCAGCCCGCCGCCACCCCGGCGCTCCACGCGCCTGCGCCAGTGCCCGTCGCGCTGCGCCCATGCGCGACCGGCCCCTCAGCAAACCATCCGGCTGTCCCGCAACCCTCTTCGCACGCCAGATCGCCAAGCCTGCGGCCGCTTTCAGCGCCAGCGCACTTCTTCGGCAGTGAATTTCTATACCCGGACTAGGGCTAATTAACGAATATAAATGGAGTTGAAAGGATGAATGTACTAATTGGTTGTTAAATTTGTGAAATCCAAGTGTATTGGATTTAAATGGGTGAATGTTTGTATCCATATCGGAGCCCGATAATCAAGGGAGAGTCTTTGTCCGATTTTCATTTCAAATAGGTTCGGGCTGCCCTTCAGTGGTACAAAGACGGGACAGCAATGCTGCTCCAATCGACACGATTAGCATGTAGTTAAAATGGGGGGAAAGAGTACTTTCTAATGAGAGCTAAATCGAGGAAATCCGACTTATGGATTGAAAGTTATTAGCGATTCTACCGGTATTTGCCTTTGCTAGAGTAAAAATACGGAGTTTGGTAGGGGCACAACGTGTGCCCACTCAAAACCATTTAATTATGCATGATTGTGAACATCAAGTGTAATTAACTAAAGTGTATGCTATTTACTAGATCCCGACCGGGACGCTATGAGACAGCTTAATTTAGGATTAGGCTTTTCTCTCCGCACCGGGTAGGCTCTCGTGACGGAGGTTTGTGAGTATTCCTTCCTCCTACCCCACTTTGATTTTTTTGTTGTACTCTTATTTCCTCGAGAGGTTCCCAACATATATTTGAGATGGTTTTCCTCATATGTGTTGGTTTTATATCTCGAGGGGATTGTTGTTATCATTCTTCTTCTTACGCTGTATTTAAGTAGAGTTTGCTTCTTAAATAATGATTGACTCGATCTCGATGAGATCACCACCATCAGTATATTCGTGGATGTTGTCAGCTTGGATATATGTATATTTATACCGTTGTTAGGTATTAGTACTATCAATCTCTTACTTTCGTGCATGATACATCGGACGGAGACCTGGCAGGAGGGTGTATAATATCTCGCCATCAGTGCCTACAGAGGGCGATAATATCCGCCACGCAGCACTTGATGCTCTATCGGACCTGAGACCCCATGGCGAGAGGGTGTATAATATCCGCCACTTGGCCTACCGGTCAGAGAGCGGCATTTTCTGACCATGTGCACATGTATGCTATAGCTTAGCCCGGCTTCGGCCGAAGACGATACCGTTGGTGTCGTAGATGTCGTAGACATCTCAGTATCACATATGCCAGAGATTGAGTACATCTGTGGAGTTATCCACTTTCCTGAGATTTGTTATTTGCTTGTGATGTTATTATTGCATATTTGTACTTCTTTTATTTCGGTTCTTTCCTAGTGGCTTTCGCCACCTTTATTGATTTACTTGCGACCCTACTGGGCCTATTCTTTAGGCTCATGCACTTGATTCGGTCGTGTATTACTCGAGGTTGGACGAGGAGGAGTAGGATCGAGCTTAGGAGGGATATACCGAAATCTTAGGCTTCTGGCTACTTCTATTTGTCTCTGAGTGCATGACTCTCTTTTATTTTTGTGTGAGACTTGTAATTTAGATTTCTTTTGTTGTATGGATTTCTAGGGGCGATCGGATCGGATCCTAGTCTTGGGTTGCGTAAACCCGACATTATACTTTATGGAGTTGTACTAACTCCCTTCATCTTTTAACTATGATTCCGCTGTGATTATTAACTCTGAATACTTATTGTATAAGAGTTCTTAAGGCCTTGCGCCTGAGTGGGGACTAGTTCTCGCTTTGGAGTGCGCCGGTTGTCTACGATGCTCGAGCCGTGGTTCGGGCGTGACAATTAATATGGTATCGAGGCGCATAGCTTCAGGTCACCCTAGTTGTCTCAGCAACTTAGGAGTCGAGTCTTTATCTTGTTGAGAGAGTGGGTTGGGTAGTGTACTGACTACTGGAACTTTTCTATCTTGCAGAAGTCATGCCTCCGAGACGAGGGCGACCAAGCAAGCGGGCAGTGAGCCCACCCCCGGAGCCCATGCATTGGCAGGAGGAGGCCCCAGTCGGTTTAGATACGGAGGCCTCGGCAGCAGCGTGCCTCAGACCGGTGCCCTCGAGACCGTGCATGCACCCCATGATGTGGGGTCATCCCGGCTATCACACCAGGAGGCTACCTGGGCCTACCCCGGCTACCCACGGCCACCCCGCTACCCAGCTTCCCGAGGGAGGATATCCTGACCAGCGGTGGGTACCGCCCGCTCCCGGCTGGAGCTGATCCCCGTCCCGCCAGAGGACACCCCGGTCCCGCACTGGGGCCTATCCGCATCCGACCGCGATGTCGCCCGTGCGAGGAGATGACGAGGATGATGCGCTCGACCAGCGAAGCCAGCAGCAGCACGTGAGCAAGTGGCGGCGAAAGGCGTGCACTCGGGCCTACACACTCCCCGCAGCCTCCCGGAGGCAATAGTGCCTGGCCAGCGCTTTGGGGGTAGTAGTTCTCTAGCGTAGTTTTCAAGGCATGGGCCCCCACCCTTTGAGGGAGGTACCACCTGCACGCGCGCAGCAAAGCGGGATAGATGAGATTGAGGCTACCTTCCGTGCTATGCAGAGCCCTAAGAAGACATGGTGAGACTAGCCGCTACATCTTTGAAGGGGCAGCGCCGAGAAGTTAGTACAAGACCAAGTTAAGAACAAAGGTGAAAAGGCTTTGAATCTTGGAAAGAGTTCAGGACCGCCTTCTCGACAAGTATTTTTCAAATGGGCAAAGTGCTTTGATTATTCGCCAGCTTTTGACCTTGCAGTGAGGGACTAGGAATCGGCGAGCATGAGGCCGAGTTTGAGCGGCTATCCAGGTTTGCCTCTACCCTTGTGACTGACACATTGTTCAAGGCCCGCCAGTTTGTTAGTGGCTTGAGGCCCAACCTCCGGCGTTCCGTGACGCCATCTTTGAGATGTCCCTTCCACGAGTTGGTGGAGATAGCCAAGGACGCTGAGCTAGCCTGGCAGGAGACACAAGAGCCACGCAAACGAGAGCAGAAAGCAAAGGATAAAGGAAAGAGCTCCGTGAAGAGTGAAGCCTTCTGGGGCGCCTCGTGCGCACTGTGAGGAGCGCAGGTCCCAGCCTTACACCAGATCTTCCTCGTCGTCCGGGTCCAGAGGCAGGGGATCGTCAGGGAGGAGCCCACGACCTCATTGTACCCGTTGTGGGGGCCCACACACTAAGGAGCAGTGTTGGCACCCGTGCGTGATATGTGCTTCCGATGTGGTAGCACCGAGCATTACAGAGCCAGTTGCCCCCTCGAGCAGGCCGGGTCGCCAGGAGGAGATGGGTCCCATAAAGACTGCATTGCACCCCCACGTACACCCTGGAGGTTCACGCGGCCAGCAGCCACGTGAGAGATCGAGGTCGAGAGGAGGATCCAGAGGCGGAAGGGGAAAGGGAAAGCGGCAGTTCCCCTTCTTCCTCTAGTCCACCAGCTTGCTCGTGGTCGGGTTTACAACCCTAACTTCGTGAGGATGCCCGAGCCTCCTCATGAGGTGGTTGCGTGTACTACATGCACCGCTCTTACTATGCTTGTACAATCGTTGATCCAGGGCGACACATTCTTTCGTGGTCTACTTCATTTGCCCTGAGAAATAACTTGTATGTAATTAGATTCACTACTCCCCACTTACTTAAAAAGGCCGATCCACTGGAGCTTAATAAGATCGTGGATGATTGGCACCAAAGTGCTGCCGAGTAATAGTGAAGGTTACTTAACTTATCGCCGATCTACATCCGATGGAGTTCTTACGACTACTGATGTCATCCCTCGGCATGGGTGGCTCTCCTCGCATATGCGATCTTTAGGCGTAGAAGGAAGAGGGTGCATTTCCGATTTCGTGCTACGAAGAATTCATCTTCGAGGGCAAAGAAAAGCTATTCTATGGCTCGAGATATCTCAGACTTCGGGCCAGGAAACTGATCAACAGGGGATGTATAGGGTTCCTGGCGTCTATCTCAGAAGCAAAAGACGCTCAGTATACGGTGGAACAAATCCCTGTTGTTCGTGATTTTCCGGATGTGTTTCCAGACGATTTGCCAGGACTACCCCCAGAGAGGGAAGTGGAATTTGGCATCGACCTGGCTCCAGGAACCGCGTCCATATCCAGAGCCCCATACAGGATGGCACCTGCCGAGCTGAAAGAGTTGAAGCAACAACTTGAAGAACTTCTGGATAAAGGTTTCATCCGGCCTAGCATGTCACCTTGGGGAGCCCCAGTATTATTTGTCAAGAAGAAAGACGGATCGATGAGACTGTGCATTGACTACCGGGAGCTCAACAAGGTGACGATCAAGAACAAGTATCCTCTACCGAGGATAGATGATCTGATGGACCAACTCTGTGGAGCACATGTGTTCTCCAAGATAGACTTGAGATCCGGGTACCATCAAAAGTGCGGATCCGGGCGAGGATATACCAAGAGTGCCTTTCAGATGCGAGGTATGGGCACTATGAGTTCCTAGTAATGCCGCTTGGGCTTACCAACGCCCCAATGGTGTTCATGGATTTGATGAATCGGGTATTCAGACGATACTTGGATCGGTTTGTAGTCGTCTTCATCGACGACATCCTGATCTACTCCAAGAGTAAGAAGTTGCATGCGAAGCACTTGAGGCTGGTACTGGAGGCCCTGAGGGATCAGGAGTTATATGCTAAATTTTCCAAGTGTGATTTCTGGCTGAACAGTGTGGCCTTCTTGGGGCACGTCATCAGTGGAGACGGAGTCTCTGTGGACCCTAAGAAGATTGAAGCGGTAGTGGACTGGAGTAGACCGAGCACCGTCAGAGAGATCAGGAGCTTCCTGGGGTTAGCTGGCTACTACAGGAGGTTTGTAGAGGGGTTTTCACGACTGGCATTACCCATGACCCGGCTGACCCGGAAAGGTACTCCTTTCATCTGGACGGAGGACTGCGAGCAGAGTTTCATGGAACTGAAGAGTCGATTGGTGTCTGCACCTGTCCTGGCCCTACCAGAGAGTGGGTGTGGATACGTAATCTATAGTGATGCTTGCAAGACAGGCCTGGGATGCGTACTCATGCAGAATGGACGGGTCATTGCCTATGCTTCAAGGCAACTGAAGTCGCATGAGGAGAACTACCCCACACATGACTTGGAATTGGCAGCTGTAGTCTTTGCCTTGAAGATTTGGCGCCACTTTCTCTCTGATTGTGCCATGTGAAGTGTATCTGCACCACAAAGTTCGAAATACATATTCACGCAGAAAGAGCTGAACATGAGGCAAAGACGCTGGTTGGAACTAATCAAGGACTACGACCTCAACATCCACTACCACCCGGGCAAGGCTAATGTGGTGGCCGATGCATTAAGTAGAAAGGTCAACTATGGGACAGCTGCAAATCTCACTGATCAAGTAAACCTTCTAGAAGAAATGAGGAGACTGGAGCTGGAAGTGATCGAGCCGAGCTCGGAGGTGAGCTTGGCTAGCCTGTGTATCCGGCCCAATTTATTGGAAAGGATCAAGACGGTCCAGTTACAAGATCCTGAATTATTGAAGCAGGAGAGAAGATCCAAATGGGCATCCATTGATCAATTTCGGGTACATGAGGATGGTACCCTGAGACGAGGAGATCGTGTCTGTGTGCCCGACGTCCCTGAGCTTAAGAGAGACATTTTAGAGGAGGCCCATTACTCTAGTTATACCATCCACCCTGGAGGCACGAAGATGTACAGGGGGCTAAAGACCACCTTCTGGTGGGTCGATATGAAGCGGGAGATAGCCGAGTTTGTGGCCCACTGCCTTACCTGCCAACGGGTGAAGGCAGAGCACCTTGGCTACCGGATCACGCAACCCCCGCCTATACCAAAGGTGGAAGTGGGAACATATAGCGATGGATTTTGTGAGAGGCTTACCTCGTTCCAAAAAGGGGAATGAAGCCATTTGGGTAATCGTTGACCGACTGACCAAGTCGGCACACTTCTTGGCATTGAGACGTAAGATGAGCCTGGCGCGACTAGCCCAGTTATACATGGACAAGATCGTTTGTTTACATGGTATACCGGTAACGATCATATCCGATCGAGACCCCAGATTTGTCTCGGAATTTTGGGAGAGTCTACATGCAGCACTGGGTACCCGATTGACCTTTAGCACTGCCTTTCATCCTGAGACGGATGGTCAATCGGAGAGGACAATTCAGATATTAGAAGATATGCTGCGAGCGTGTACTCTTGACTTCACTGGTTCTTGGGATGAGCACTTGGCTAAGGCAGAGTTCGCCTACAACAACAGCTACCAGGCAAGCATTCAGATGGCGCCCTATGAGGCTCTGTATGGGCGGCCGTGCCGATCTCCTATATTTTGGAACGATGTGGGAGATCGCAAGTTTGAAGGGCCTGAGGAAGTACAGAAAGCTGAAGAACAAGTGAAGCTCATCAGAGAAAGGCTGAGGGTAGCTCAGAGCCGACTGTAAGAGCTATGCGCCGATAAGAAACGCTTCGCAGTGGAATTTCAAAGCGGGCGACAAGGTACTCTCAAGGTATCACCTATGAAGGGTGTATGGAGATTTGGAAAGCGCGGGAAGCTTAGCCCGCGGTACATTGGACCCTTCGAGATATTAGAACGGGTTGGAACAGTGGCGTATCGTTTGGCCTTGCCTCCAGACTTGGCTCAGGTCCATAACGTCTTCCACGTCTCCATGTTGAGAAGATGCTTGACTGACCCGACTAAGATCATCGAATATGAACCGGTGGAGCTTCAACAGGATTTATCTTATGAGGAGTGGCCGGTAGAAGTACTTGACTATAAGGAACAAAAACTGAGGAATCGAACTATTCCTTTAGTCAAGGTGAGATGGAACAACCACATTGGTGGTGAAGCTACCGGGAACGAAGCCGCATATGAAGAAGCTGCTACCCGTGATCCGCTTGAGTAAATGAGCTTGTTATGAGTTTAGGGACTAAACTCCTATAAGGGGGGGAGATTGTAAAACCCGCCCCGAAATAAATAAAGATTTTATTTACCAGAAATTTTAAATGGCAATTCAATATGATGAGCAGTGAAGTTTTGAAAAGAAAATCACATGTCTGAATGATCCAGATTTAATTAAACGTTAATTAATCAAAATAATCATTTGTTAATTTATCAAGAAGAGAAAATGAATAAATATTCATTTCCCGGGAAAAGTGAATCTGGTCGGGGACTGAGACAACTCCGTGATGCCACAGTACTCCCGTGACGAAGGATTTGACCGAAAGCCGGTATTCCCGGATCTGGTCTGACGAAAGATATATCCCGAGATATTATGGGGCATTTGTACCACTGAGGCCATCGACCCGAGATTCGTGGATCTGGGTAGGGCATGAGGACGAGAGAATTATCGCAGAGGGCCCCGACAAGAAATAGATCATTTACCCGTGAATGCATAGTACTCATGTGGAGGAATAGTAGACATGTGAGGGTTTTATCTTTTTCTAGGAAATAATAAAAACAAAAGAAAATTTTCATTATTTATGTCATGACAAAGAAGAGAGAGAAAGATATTTCTCTCTCTCTCTCTCCCCAAATTCTCAGATCTGAGAATTGGACTCAAGCCTCTCTCTCTCTCGACGGCGCAGACTGGCCACCCCACCTGGCAACCCTCACCGCCAACACCGGAGATTTATGCCATACTTGGCACAATTACAGACCTCACACATACTTCCCACAAGGCCCCAGCTGCTACAAGGGCCATATACAGCTACAAGGCTTCTACCATACAGGCTCTCAGGCCAAGGCTACACAAGACGCCACGCCACCGGCCGGCTGGGCCGGGCCGCTCCTTGCCCGCACTCTCCACACTGCTGAAGCTCCCTGCCGGCCTCGCTGCAGCTGCCGCCTGCCCATGAGCCGCAGTTCGCCGACCTCACAAGGCTTCCACGCGCCACAAGGCGCCAGGCTGCCAGCGCCTGCTCATAGCTACACTGTACCACCACTCATCCGTCCCGCAACCCTCTCGCGACGCCCAGATCCAGAAGCACTGCGGCCACGCCCAGCCGCACCCCTTCGACGGTGAATTTCTATACCCGGACTAGGGCTAATTAACGAATATAAATGGAGTTGAAAGGATGAATGTACTAATTGGTTGTTAAATTTGTGAAATCCAAGTGTATTGGATTTAAATGTGTGAATGTTTGTATCCATATCGGAGCCCGATAATCAAGGGAGGTGCTGTCCGATTTTCATTCAAATCGGGTTCGGGCTGCCCCTTCAGGGTACAGTACGGGACAGCAATGATACTCCAATCGGCTAATGCATTAGCATGTCGTTAGAATGGGGAAAGAGTACTTTCTAATGAGAGCTAAATCGAGGAAATCCGACTTGCGGATTGAAAGTTATTAGCGGTTCTCGGTATTTGCGCTAGAGTAAAAATCTGAGGAGTTTGGTAGGGCCTGGTGTGCCCACTAAAACCATTTAATTATGCATGATTGTGAACATCAAGTGTAATTAACTAAAGTGTATGCTATTTACTAGATCCTGACCCGGACGCGTGAGACGCGACGAGGATTAGGGGTTTTCTCTCCAGACCAGGTAGGCTCTCGCACGGGAGGTTTGTGAGTATTCCTTCCTCCTACCCCACTTTGATTTTTTGTTGTACTCTTATTTCCTCGAGAGGTTCCCAACATATATTTGAGATGGTTTTCCTCATATGTGTTGGTTTTATATCTCGAGGGGATTGTTGTTATCATTCTTCTTCTTATGCGTATTTAAGTAGAGTTTGCTTCTTAAATACGTATTGACTCCCGATCTCGATGAGATCACCGACCATTGTATATTCGTGGATGTTCTTTGCCTTTGGATATATGTATATTTATACCAGTTGTTAGGTATTAGTACTATCAATCTCTTACTTTCGTGCATGATACATCTGGACGGAGACCTGGCGGCAGAGGGTGTATAATATTCGCCATCAGCCCCGGCAGAGGGCGATAATATCGGCCACGAGCACTTGATGCTCTATCGGACGGAGACCCCGGGCAGGAGGGTGTATAATAATATCTGCCACTTGGCTCACCAGAGAGCGGCATTTTCGACCATGTGCACATGTATGCTATAGTAGCTTAGCGGCCTACCAAGACGATTGAATTATGGTGTAGATGTCGAGACATCTCGATTATCACATATGCCAGAGATTGAGTACATCTGTGGAGTTATCCACTTTCCTGAGATTTGTTATTTGCTTGTGATGTTATTATTGCATATTTGTACTTCTTTTATTTCGGTTCTTTCCTAGTGGCTTTCGCCACCTTTATTGATTTACTTGCGACCCTACTGGGCCTATTCTTTAGGCTCATGCACTTGATTCGTGTATTACTCAGGTTCGGACGAGGAGGAGTAGGATCGAGCTTAGGAGGGGATATCTTAGAAATTTCTTAGGCTTCGGCTACTTCTATTTGTCTTGAGGTCTGCGTACCTCTTTTATTCTGTGTGAGACTTGTAATTTAGATTTCTTTGTTGTATGGATTTCTAGGGGTGACTGGACTGGATCCTAGTCTTGGGTTGCGTAAACCCGACATTATACTTTATGGAGTTGTACTAACTCCCTTCATCTTTTAACTATGATTCCGCTGTGATTATTAACTCTGAATACTTATTGTATAAGAGTTCTTAAGGCCTTGCGCCTGAGTGGGGACTAGTCCCTGTTTGGGTGCGGCCGGTTGTCTACGTGCCTGAGCCGTGGTTCGGGGCGTGACAACATGTGAGCCAAGTTCCGATAATGCAAGTGCTTGTTTGATTTGAGTACGTACCCCCCGAAAAAAACTAAAAAGTTGTTACTTATTATATACTACATGTTAATGTTTTTGCATGTGGGTCAGTTTTGCTCTATATGTTTTGCAAAGGAGTTTTTATTTAAAAAAAATTATAAGAATATCTGACCTTCCCAAATTTGGGACCACCTTCTTTTTATTTAGGAAATCTGTTTAAGGAAAGTTGGAGCTTAATTAATCCTGTATTTTTAAGGAAATATGTTTTTTTTCAAAAGATATATATATTGACTTGTCTATTGAAATTCTGGTTGTGCAGGTCTCACTACTAAGAGCTGGTTCCTCACAAGAAATATGTAGCTTTCTATTGGTCGATCAAGTGGTAATCTTCTAGCTGCCAGATCAACCTATAGGTTTGGAGTGTTAATTCTCTATAGTTGTGTGCTTGATATACTCCATTAGTTTCATATGCTTGAAAATTTCTTTTGTAATGCAGTTTTGGGTCCATCCAGATTTGTTTTTAGTTCATCCATTGATCTGAATTTCAATGTTTTCATCCAAATCTACTTTTGTTCTTGGATAAATTTTCATGTTTTCCCCCAGATTTTCTTCAGTATGTTATAAATTAATCTCTAGTCTAATTCAGAGAACTTGAAAAAGCATTTGAATTGTGATATGAGTTAATTAGAATTTGTCTGCGTTAGTTTTTTGTGATATTGTTGTATCACGCGCTAGGGAAGGCCATTCTTTTTCAGTTAAGTCACCATGTCAAAGAATTCAACACAATGTTTTACTTATTGATCATCATAAGTATAGATTCAATCATGCTAGAATTCTCAGCAAATCTTGGTGTTTGGTGTGATTCTTGAATGTATAGATTCAATTCGACTAAGTTGCTAGAAAATCTCAGTTGGAAAAGAATGGTTTTTGTTAGGGATTCGGTGAATAGAAATTAATGGGTTTCAATGGTTTGGCTCTTTGAGTCTTCTCTCTCTGATATTGAGAGTCTAAGTTTTGATTTCATTTCCCATATGAGATAGTATTTTTGTCATATTACAACAAAAATATCCTTGTTAGTGGATGGAAGGAGGGAAAAGGTAAATGATGTAAAAAAGAGGGACGTTTTGAGAATATGCAAATTTGAGTGGACTATGTGGGGAATCATGGAACTTTATTTGAAGGACTTTTTGTTCATTTCCCCTTTTTCTTTAAAGAATTTGAGTATTACTTAAGTATTACCTTTTGTTTTTTAGAATTTGAGTAACATGTTAGAGAGAGAGAGAGATGAATTAGTATAGAGGATTGAAAAAAAAATGTGAGTAAATAAGAAATTGTTATTTTAGTTATTCTGATTTGCTTTTAATGTGATTTTTTTTTTTATATTTGACCATAACAAATGAAAAAAAGGCAATGAGTGATATTGCAAAAGCTAGGGATGATAAGGGATATACAAAGGGAAGACCTTTGAGTGTGACATGTCACATGTGACTCATGTATTGAAATCATGGTGGCTCATGCAAGAGAATAATCGATTCTAGAGTAATCGGGTCTGTGCACTCTCTCTCTCTCATCCTCATGGGAAGGAGAATACATTAAGGATGTATGTACTTCATTTCCTTTCCCTTGGCTCTTATAAATAGACAAATTAAATTAACACATGCAAGTGATTGTTTCATTTGAGACTTGAGAACCCTTCCAAAAAAAAAAAAAAGGTTGTTACTTATTATATGTGTTATGTTTTGTGCATGTGGACTGGGCTTGTCAATTCATTTTTGTGTACTTAACCACACAATTAGAGGGCACCTATCCTCTAATTCCTTTATAATTAAATATTTTAAAATTTAACTTTTGAGTAACATGATGCAATAGCAATATACGAACTTCATTTGCCTAGAATGAGAAAACCATATCACGAAATTACATAAAGTATGACTACATTTATTAAACAGTGGTTCCATATTACATCCAATTGGAAAAAGTAGAGAGTTGAATCAGATAAACTACTATTAGGTTTTCATATATTTATCTCTTTATGCTTTTGGATTTATCTCTTTATGTGTTTAGTTACTATTTTACCCCTGTAATGGTATTATATATACCCCAACTTATTATCAATAATATAAAGTTTTTTCCCTATTATGGTATCAGAGCCAAGATCCAAAAACCCTAATAACTACAACACAATTAGATAAACCACATCCAAGTATGGCCTAATTATGATATATTTCAATGCTACTAGCCTATTGGATATGATATTAGATCTGGTCTCAATCTAGGACTCTCCACTCAAATCAAACTCTCATTTGCCCACATATCTTCAAGGTCCTTTATAAAGTCTTATGTTTCCCTTTTAACATGAAAGAATTTCATTAGAACAATTTGTTTGATGTGTCTTTTATAGGAATTTGGAAAGAAACTTCACTATGCCTATACTAATCTCGTTTGAATTAGGTGTGACATGTTTTTATTTTTGTTATGGTCATGACCAGCATTTTGTTGATATAATGAACTGTTAGGTTGAAGTAGTTGGCCTTTTCTCCGAGCAGCATGAAGTAATCTCGATTAATGGACTCCATTGTGGGTTCATGAGGGTTAGGTCTATTTGTCATGTTTGTTGGGTGATTGTTTGTGCATGTCATATAAATCCTAGCTAGTATTTCTAGGTAACTAGGAGGTTGGGCCGTTTAACTGTGCATGTGGCCTGTGCATGGACCCCAAAGCTTTAGTACATTGGGTTTTTCCATAATGAAATTTGGTTTATTTTTTCCAATGAAAAATTTTAATATTAAAACAAATGTATGGGTACGCATGCATAGAGGCACATCCGTATTCTGATTTCTCACACTTGTTAAATATTCTTATTAGTATTTTTATAGTTTAATTATTTGTCTTATATTGATTCTTTTGATCAGTCGATCATGGACTTCAAGATGGCCGTTACACGCATTTTACCCATCATCCTGATATTGGGATTTCTTTCAGTTACGATGACTTTTAGTGACAGTAAGTTTATTTTATTTTTTACATTTTTTCTTACATTTCTTTTCACTTATTTATTTATTTTTTTGTAATAGTAATTATAAAAATAATTTAATTTTTATTTCATTATTGAATATTGATAGATGATGGAAACGATGGCACAAGATCCATCTTTGTGGACTTCCATCATAGGAAGCTGCTTAGCTCTGATGCTAAACATCGAGGTAAATCATGTAAACCTTGACTCAAGCTTTTATTTTTGTTATTATTAATCTAGGCGACTTTTTTATTATTAAATATTTTATATATTTATTTTCTAAAAAATAAATCTAGTTTTATTTTTATATTTAAAAATACATTTGTTTATCATTGCAGAGAAAAAAAACTTGGCTCACTAAGGCGGTTCACTCCATTTGGAAGATACTACGATCAAGATTATTCTTGTGGATATGTGTCTATGTTTTAGGTGTAATTATTATTTGTGGTATTGTAATGCGTGTTTTACAAATATATTTCATATCAGAGATATTTTTCACGAGATATTTAGTAGGCGTAGGCGTAATTTAGGAACTTCAAATATAGAGTTATTTCCTGTCTCCTGCATTATGGGATGACTGTGTTAGATTTAATGATAGGGAGTGTGTGATATGTTTTGATTCATATCATAAAGATAATAGTATCCGCACACTACCCTGCAGTCATTTTTTTCACGATACTTGTATTAGAGAGTGTCTTAGACATAGTAGGACTTGCCCTACTTGTCGTAGAGAGCTTAGCCACTTTATATCATATTGTAAATATTTAAAATAAATAATAACTTTTATGGACTGTATTGTAAATATTTGTTAATAAATAATGAGTTGTATAATATTTGAAACATATGATCATATTTGTGGCTTATGTGCATTGTTTCATATTTTTTTTATATGGGTTGTATTACAAATATTTGAAACATATCATATTTGTGGCTTATGTGCATTGTTTCATATTTTTTTATTCTTTTAAGGTTTTTTTAATATAAATATGAGCTATAATAATGACTGAGTCTTAATTGAAAAAGTTGAAAATTAAGAGAGAGAAAAAACACATTACAACAGGTTTACTAAGAGAAGTAGCTGACAACTATGGAGTTGGGAATATTGGAGACACCAAATAACCATACATGTGTCTTCTTCTGTGTCATGTTTCCCACAAGAATTTGATTGGATTGTTTGTAAGTAATTTAACCGAAAGGTTGATTTGACAATATTAAAATTGACTACAAATTTTAGGGTAAATTTTTTTGTGGGTCACTTAACTATGTACGGATTTCATTTCAGTTAAAGAACTTCAATTTGTTTCAAAGCAGTCACTCAACTTCAATTTGAGTTCACCGAGCAGTCGCCCAAGGGATTCCGGTGCCCCTTTGCTGATGTGGACGCTGGAGAAGCCACATGGAGCCTTATTAAACTAAAATATTATTAAAAGAATTATTATTTTCAATTAATTAATTTAATTACAATATAATATAACCCTAACCACTCATCTCCCTCTTCCGAGCACCGCCTCATTCCACTTCGACCTAGGAGAGCTCAGAGATCGTTGCGGTCTCGATCCTATTGAGCTATGCCAGAAGGTTTCGAAGGATGGAGAGTTCCGCGGGAGCAAACGAGAGTGAAGTATGGAGTGTCTGGCGGCGAGCAAGGGAGCTGCACACGCTGAGCTACCAAACTAGAGATGGGTATGGACAGCATCGAGCGGCTCGTCGGTGACCTTCCCGTCTCTGAACTCTCCTAGGTCGAAGAGGAATGGGTTCCACACTCACCTCTTTTTTACGGTCTCGGGTTCTCTTCTTGCTCGGATTAGGATCCTGCATCAAAGGAGAACAGAGTGAAATGGAACAACGAATTGAAGCTTTGTGATGTTTTTGTTATTTATTCTGAATTTTAAGCTCAATTTTGTTGAAAATTTTCTGTTCGTGGAGAAAATCTCCATCATTTTTGCAATTTCTTATTTACTTTTTTTTTAGAAACTCAAGTTTCCTTATACTCAGATGGTCTTCAAGAATCATCATTATGGAGTTCAATATCTATCTATGGTTGTATGATGAACTAGAGATCTTGGAATCCTTGTAGTTTTTGAGGAAGAAGTGAGAGTATAGTTCTTGTTCCTATATATTCTTCTTCTTCTCTGTATTTTAACAATGAGAATAAGAACGTTAGGAAGTGATACAATGTTGAGAAATGCAAGAGCCTGCAATGTTGATTGCTGCTACTCAATAGCACCAACAAGATGAAGAAGGGTTGATTCCACTTTTCCTTCTTTCTCACTCTCTCTCTCTCCAAACCACTCTAAGATTCTAAGCAATTGAAACTTCAATTGGAGAAAGGAGTTGTAACACCCTATCCCGACAAGGGACAGATGTCACACCCACCGGGGAGTGCACCCGATACCATAAGGCATGTAATATAAACCATATGACACTAATAATTAACTAAATAAACATAATTAATAAACAAAGTATTTAAAATCTTATACAAGGTTTACAAATCTTGCGGAAGCGTTCTAAAATTCTATACATTAAATAAAGACAAGCTATCCTCTTCTGCTAAGTCAGAGTCATCTACAGGAGAACTCAATCTCGTCTACCTGCATATTTCACTTGAGTGAGAATCACTATACAAGGTACATCTATAATATTAAATAAAATAGTATCGAAATAATGCTAATCAATTCATATGCATTATCTCTGTCAATAACATGCTAAAAGCACATGAAACTCGGATAAATCCAAATCATGAAAACCTCGATGTTAACACATGGATATATACATGTTCTTACAATTATTTTAGCAATGTAATCATTACCCTAGCCTCTAGGTGTGTCAACTCACCATTTTGGCAATCGGGTTTAATAACATAACAATTTAATAAGAAATCATAATTTCAATGCCAAGAAATCTGGTCTCTACGGACTGTGCTCCCACAGAACCGTAAGTATAATCTGGAACCGGTCTCCACGAACTGTGCTCCCACAGAATCGTAGGTCTAACTTAGTAAACCGATCTCTACGAACTGTGCTCCCACAGAATTGTAAGTATGATCTGGAAAATCGGTCTCCACGAATTGTGCTCCCACAAAATCGTAGGTCTGATCTAGTAAACCGATCTCTACGAGCTATGCTCCCACAGAACGTAGGTCAGAACGGTGGCGCCTCTACGAATCGCGGCTCCTGCACGTAATCGCAAGACTAATCTGGTGGCCTGTCCTATCTCAAAGCCCAGGTATAATACCAGACAAGTCCCGGGCGGAACGTATCTCTGTCCCCAGCAACCCTCTGGTATAAACCTGCTTATCTTAACTAATGTGCATGTTTGTCAATAATTGAATATCTCTTTGTCTTGATCATATTCTCATTCTTCATTTCCTCTATTCACATATATTTTCATTTACAATACACGTAATAAACAATGAAGATGCTAGTAATATGATCATAATATCAACCAGTAACAATGCACAAACTTCAATATCAAACTCATAAAAAAATTCGGATAAACAAACCCGACGATCAAATCCGATCATGAAAACCATACCAATGTATAGTGAAATCGCTCACCTCTGGTCCTTCGTTATTTAAACTTGACCGGATCCTCCCGTGTGATCCTCTATTAGCCTCGTCCTATACAAGTATAAGAAATGTAATTAACATACTTGTATTTATTCTAGAGGGTCTTTTCTCCTTTGTTCCTAGTAATTATAATACGGAGTTGTGAATCCGGGGACCGTATACTTAACTTATACTCTAATTAAATTCATTAGAGTACGACGATTTCATAAATCTAAGTAAAGTCTAATTTCTCTTACCTTGAAATTTTGTATCTCCAAAGACTTAACATACGAATTGTCAAACTTAAGAGGCTTAACTTTTCTTCAATTTAGTCTAACCTTGAGAATTATAGAATGCTTCTGGAGGGTGATTATGTGTCGATCTTGATCTTCGTATTTCCATAAAACTTAAAATACGGAATTGTCTAATGAGAACCTTAATTCTAAAAACTTCAAGCATACCTCTTACATGAAACTAAATACAAAGCGTGGTTATGGAGATTCAATCAATTTAAATTTTTCATAAGATTTTCTAAGAAAATTCGGCAGCACCTCCCCTATTCGAAGGGCCCTGAAAATCATACAAACATGCTCCACAAACTATATTATTCATACAATCTCTATTATGTTTAATTCCCAAAGATTCAAGCATAATATGGGACTAATTAGTCCACTGTCTCTTAGTCCAACAGTCCCCAACCCATGCATCCTCACAACCCTAAGTCCTTCAATTTTTTTACAATTTTATTGTCCATTAAGGGTTGAGAAATCTCAATGTGTAAACCGAATTGATCGAGGGGATGAAGAGGGAACTCAGTCGATGTTGGACAGCGAGGAAAATAGGAAGGAGAAGAAGGGTCGGACAGCCAGTCTTCGCCGGACAGTCCCTCATCGGAGCTGGGCCGTGAGCGAGCAGAAAGAGGGTTGGAGCTTGGATCGGGAGCTGCTCGCGGATAGGGGGCGGCAGTTGGTGCTCGTCGAGGCTTGGCCGGTCCAGGCAATGCTGCGAGGAGGGGCCAACGCCGGAGCTGGAGCTCGGCCTGATCTCGAGGTGGCGTCGAGCAGTGCTGGCACGCGGTGGCGCTGCAGGTGGTCGATGCTTGCGGTTCGCCTGAGCTGAAGGTGGGCGCCGGGCGCGAGCTGAGGAGCCTGCGCACGTCGCTGGCTGCGAGGGTGTCGGCAGGCGTCGTGACCTCCTGGTGTTCGCCGGGTTGGAGGACTGCTTGTCAGTGCCGAGGTCAATCCGGAGGAGTGTAGATGGGTGGAGCTCGGGTTGGAGGAAAGAAGAACAGAGAGGGTGAGAAAGAGATGCATCTTCTCTACTAAATCCACTTGAATCCCCTGTGGCTTCACGGGACAGCTGCACATCCACGAGAGAGGGGAACGCGACCAGATCCGAATTCTTCGGACGTCTCCATTGCACGCACAGTCCTCCGTTCCTCTCTCTCGCGAGAGAACAGGGAAAGGGAAAGAGAGATGGCTGGCAGTCATCTCTCTCTCTCCCTCTATAAATTTTCTCTAATAATCAAAGTCCCCATTTATTATTATTATTATTATTATTATTATTATTATTATTATTAATTATTGTTTTTAAACTTAGGTAATAGAAACCAATCCCCTTTTAATTTGATTTAATCCTAAAACCTTTACCACTTAATTTAAATAGAGATTAAGTTTTATATTCTATTTGATTTTCATCAGTATTATTTAGTTCCTTCGATTATTTATCAACTCATATATAGTATTACAATTTAATACTATAGATTCACGGGCGATCACTTTAAACCTACCAGATCCATCATGTCCGGCTTTTAGCTCGGCTCGATCCTCTTTATCGGAACCTACATCATTGTTTCGTATCGCCAACTCGTTACTCGAATCTCATTAAAACTTAAGAATTCCTTCGATTAATTAAATCGGGATTAATTCAAATGGGTCGGGCCCAACATGGCCTTCTGGAATAAATTCTTTGTGGGACATGGAGTTTAGACCCAGCAAATCCCAATTTCCTTATAATTTAGTTTTACCATATATAAATTCATTTCCAGTGGAATTAAACTCGTGTGATTTTCCAGAAATTTTCAAATTTAACATTGGAAAATTTTGGGGCGTTACAGGAGTCATGCTCACCAACCTCGATCGAGATGGGCATGGACAACATCCTGTCTGAGCTTTCCTAGATTGAAGAGGAATGCCATGGTGCTCGAAAGAGGGAGATGAGTGGTTAGGGTTAGGGTTATATTATATTGTAATTAAATTAATTAATTGAAAATAATAATTTCTTTAACAATATTTTAGTTTAATAAGGCTCCTCATGACTTCTTTGGCATCCACGTCAGCAAAGGGGCACCAGAATCCCTGGAGTGACTATTCGGTGAACTCAAATTGAAGTTGAGTGATTGCTTTGAACAAATTGAAGTTTGGTGATTGAAATGAAACCCGTACATAGTTAACTAACCCACAAAATAATTTACCCACAAATTTTCGTTATCAAAAATATAAAAATTAATATTTTGATATACTTGTTTTTTCATATTATTATTATTTGGGGGAATTAGTTATATACCCCTCAAAATTCTCAAAATTAAATATTTACTCCGAAAAACATAATTGCTTGACAGATATTATTGCGTATATACCACTGTTGTTAGGATTTGTTAATGGGGGTTAACCAGAATTGGTTAACCATGGTCATATCTAGGGTTTTATATATTGAAAATACCTAAAATAACCCCTACCTCTAAAGTTACAATCACTAACCCTAAACCATCCGAAGCCTAACTTCTCATCAACCGTTGAGAACGGCTTATTGGATCGGAGGACCTGGAGCGACGAAGCCTGATGGCTTTAGAGGTGTTCGGAGGGCTTGGCGGAGGTGTTCGGTGGAAGACCCAAGGTGTTAGATTTGATGATGTTCTTGTGTTCTTTGTTTGGATAAGGTTTTATTTTTGAAGAACAAGAGGGATTGCCATATCTAAAGAAGAGAATAAGAGGTTTTGATTTTGAAGAAGAAGAAGAGAGATTACCGGATCCAAAGAAGAAGAAGAGGACTCCCAGATTGGGAATTGGATCTAATTCATCTCAAGAATTAGGTTTTATATTTTTATAAAAAAAAGGGGTTTTGGATTGTATTTAATTTGTGTGGATTGTTACATTGTATTTGTGTGGATTGTATTTTATAAAAAAAATCATTTTAATTTAATACGTTGAATGCTCATTATAAATGTAAAACCTGCTCTGAAATAAATAAGAATTTTTCAAGAATTATTAAATGGAAATTTAATATAGTAAGCGATGAAATTTTGGGGAAATTATTAAGTACTAATTAATCCAGATTTATTAAGTGTTAATTAATCCAGATTAATTATTGAGGGAAAACAGACAAAAGTTAAAGTCCCGGGAAAAGTGGATTTGGTCGAGTATAGAGACAACCCCATGATGCC
Organism: Dioscorea zingiberensis; assembly: GCA_026586065.1. Classification (NCBI taxonomy): domain Eukaryota; kingdom Viridiplantae; phylum Streptophyta; class Magnoliopsida; order Dioscoreales; family Dioscoreaceae; genus Dioscorea; species Dioscorea zingiberensis. Next base: position 12,026,203 of record CM048819.1, read on the forward strand.
ACAGTAAGCCCGTGATGAATGATGTGACTAAAGGCTAAGATTCGCGGATTTGGGTCGGGCATGAGGACGAAAGAATTATGACGGTGGACCCTAGCCTAAATAAATTCATTCATCCGTGAGTGAATAGTAACCATGTGACATAAATGAGAAAAATAATATAATTAAATAATAAAAAAGTAAATGTTATTATATAACATGAGAGGAGAGAGAGAGGATGAAATCATCTTCATCTCTCTCGCCCTCTCGATCTAAAGTTTTGTTTTCAGATCTAGCCTTCTCCTTCAATCCTACTCGTGCCTGTTGTTAATCGCCCGCCGGCCGAGCCTCTTGCCACCGCCATTGAGCCAGCCAAGCAACCCCAAATCGTGCTCCCAGGCCGCACTCAGTCAGCCCGCTAGGAATGGAAGTAAGCGGGGAACCCCGCCTCCCATGGGACCGGGCCTTCGGGCGGGATTCCCCGAATGTCCCCCATGGAAGTGAGCTGGGAGAAAAACATACCTCCTACCGAAGCGGGGAAGAGGCGGAGAGCACTCCCCGCCCCGCTCCCCACGGGGATTTAATTTAGTTTTAAACTTATGTTAGTTGTATTACTTAACTTGCACTTTAATATTGTTGTTTAATTATACATTATATTATGATTTGTTAGGAGAAATATTTGTGTGAATGTTTATTTTATATATAGGATGTTGTAAACAAATTGGGTGATAATTTTTATTTTATTTCATCTTATATTATAATTATTATTATTATCAATTGTATATAGGATTTTTTTTATCAATATTGTAGGCGGGGCTGGGATCCCTGCGGGGAAGTGACCAGGGGGGATTTCTCCCATGGGAATTTTGGGCGGGGGAATCTCGGTCCCGCGGGGATGGGGATGGGGATCCCATTCCCCGCCCTGCCCCGCGCCACCCGCCGCCAGCTTGGCGCCAAGGCCCGGCGCTGGCCCGGGCGCGACTCCACTGCGCTATCCGCTGCCACCGCGGCGGTCTGCGCCCACCACGCTCCGCACTGCGGTCCACGCGCTGCGCCACTGCGCGCGCCCTACGCTGCGCTGCACTTGTGCGAGCGCCTTACCCGATAGAGCAGATTTGATGCCGCGGCCTGCGCCATCATCATCGACCTCTGACCACATGCGTCCACCGATTGGCTGTGTGTGGCCTTGATCATCACCTGCGAATGTGAGCCCTAACTTTGGGGGAATTTACACATTCATTTATGGAATTATTGGATGAAAACTACTTAACATGATTTGGGATTTTTAAGACTATAAAATGTTAAGCTTGATGACAAAGAAATGTATGTTGATGAATGATTATGAAACCATGTGTAATGGATGATTTGGTTGTATGATTGTATAATTTCGGGGCCCGATAAATAGGGGAGGTGCAGCCGAAATTTACTTGGAATTCATACATCATTAATTGCTTGTTTAAGAATTTCAAGCATGATTAAGTTTAGAGAATCACAACTTCTTGATTTAATCTCCTTATTTGAGATGATTAGGGCTTTATAGGCCCTTCCTTATTTAAAGAAGCTGATTTCAATAGAATACAATAACGTTAACCGTATTCTAAGAGAATTCATAATTTTGCTATTGATGGTAGCTAACTAAGTAATTAATTAGTAGATTGACTTGAGGACACTTGTATTTCATATATTGATAGGAAGTATTTAAGTATAGAGATATTGAGATTTATTATCTATCTACTAGATCCTGGTTCTGACGCATGAGACGCGACGAGGATCAAATATTTGTTCACTAGCCAGGTAGGCTTTCGCACGGGGGTTGTAAGTATTCCTTCATCCAACCTACTTATGATTTTTGTGCTCTTATTTCCTTGAGATGTTTCCTATACTTATTTGAGTTGAGTTTCCTCATATGTGTTGGCTTTACATCTTGAGGAGATTGTTGTTTCCATGTTTTCTTATACGTATTTGAGTGGAGTTTACTCCTTAAATATGTATTGGCTTCCGATCTCGAGGAGATCACTGATTCTATTATATATTCAAGATTTTGCTTCCTTGGATATATATGTATACCTGTTGTTAGGTATTCGTATTGGCAACCTCTTACGTACAGGCATGATACATCGGACGGAGGCTCAGTCAGAGAGTGTATTTTCTGGCCATGTATACATGATTGATATAGTGCTATCCGGCGTAGACCGGAGACGATAACTGGAGGATATCGTACGATACCATAGGTATCTTAATATCATATATGCTAGGAGATTGAGTACATTTGTGAATTTATTCACATCCCAGAGACATGTTACTTGCTTGTGATTTTGCTTCACTTTCATATTTGTACTTGGTTTATTCTATTCCTTGTTTATGGCTTTCGCCATATTTATTGCTTTGTTAGCGATCCTACTGGGGCTTTTCTTTGGCTCATGCACTTGACTTGTGTTTTCTCAGGTGACGACGAGGAGTAGGGTCGGGCTTAGACGGGGACATACCGAGTAGCTGACTTGGGCTTGTTGTATTTCCCTTGAGGTCTGCGTACCTCCTTTCATTGTGTGTGTGTGTGAGAGACTTGTATCGTCTTATGTTGTATTGACTACTAGGGGTGACTTAACTAGATCATAGTATTGGGTTTTATAAACCCGGATATTGTACTGTATTGTACTTGTAAGGAGTTGTGTAAACTCCCTTCCTTTTATTTATATAAATTCCATTGTTCTTATTATCTCTAGATATTGATTGTACATGAGTCTCTAAGGCCTTACGCCTGGATGGGGACCCGTCCTTGTTTGGGTGCGGCCGATTTGTCCACATGCCCAGGCCCGGATTCGAACTCCCCTAATTCTATCACCCATTTGGTTAGCTGAATGCTTCTGGTCAATGGAGAACCTGTCTTAAGGGTTGATCGCTTAGAACCGTGATTTTGTCGGATTGGAAGTAAGGCCTCAGTCGTAGGGCCGAGGTGACGAGGGCAAAGGCTAGCTTTTCCAGGGGAAGATATCTTGACTCAGCGTCACTAAGGACTTTACTTATATAGTAGATGGGGTTTTGGACGCCTGCTTCTTCTTTTAGGAGGACTGTACTAACCGCTCTGGTGGTGGCGGATAAGTATATATAGAGTTCTTCTCCGGCCCGTGGTTTTGCTAAAAGTATGGGGGATCTAAGATAATCTTTGAGTTGTCCAAGGGCTTCTTCGCATTCCCATTCCATCTTTGGTGCCTTTAGTAGTTCCTGAAAGAAGGGAAGATTTTTCTCCCCTGCTTTTGAGATGAAACGTCCGAGTGCTGCTAGGCGTCTATTTACCCTTTGGATTTCGTTAAGGGTTTTTGGCAATCCCATTTCAAGTATGGCTTTGATTTTCTCTGGGTTGGCTTCTAAGCCTCGTTGGGTCAGCATGAAGGCCAAGAATTTTTCAGAGAGGACGCCAAATGCGCATTTACTCGGGTTGAGGCGCATGTCGTATGCCTGAAGGGATTGGAAGGCTTCTTGTAGGTCGGCTATGTGGTGCTCAGCTTTTTCCCTCTTTACGAGAATGTCATCCACATAAGCTTCGATATTTCTTCCTATCTTTTTTTGGAAGACTTTACTCACAAGTATTTGGAAGGTTGCTCTAGTATTTTTTAAGTCGAAAGGCATTACCTTGTAGCAGTAGGCTCCCTTACTGGTGATAAACGAGGTTTTTTCCTCATCGAACTCTGCCATCCGGATTTGATTGTATCCTGAGAACGCATCTAGGAAGCTTAACATCTCCTGCCCTGCCATGGAGTCAACCAGATCGTCAATTGAAGGCAAAAGGAAAAGTCTTGTAAGAGCCACTATATTTTACGGCCTGATTAAATCCCCTAATTATTACTATAATTGTGTTTAGTAATTAAATCCCATTTTTGATTTAATACGGTTTATTAAATATGGGATTTAATTAATTGGGTTCTCATGGGATTTAATAGAGAGAGGACTTATATGAATAAACTAATTAATCTTGGACTTATAATGCAAAATTGTTTTAATATAAAACCTTAAAAGTAATGAGTTGTACTTGCATGTAAACTCAAGGTAACCTTGGGCTTTATTGCAAAAACACAATTATTCCATGCTTGAGTCTAGCAATGTGACTAGAATTAATATCAATGAAAAGTTGGACGTTTGTGCAACATGCATGAGAATAACGATCTATAGAGATGAACGGCTGGGAATTTAATACGAACTTGATCGTACTGTGCGGAAGTTGCTCGTTATCATGCGTGGATTGGGATAGTCTTGGTAGAGAGAAAATACGAGATGAGAAGGGGAAACCGACTCCAACCAGTGGAGACACCACGCGTCGCAAGGCCATCACGTGGATGTGAAAGAAGACGGACCCTCTTCATGTTTGCCATGCGAAAACTTCGATCCTCCGTCCATCTACATTTCAACCAAGATCAAAGACATGACGTGTCTTCTCCTCCGCTCGCCCCAACGCAAATCTAAAACAGTCTGATTCAGCATGATCATCGCTGGGCGCGGAGATGTTCGGCATCATCTCGCCTTGTCAAGCTTCTATTGCCTCGAAGACCCAAACCACTTTATCCGTGGTTACATATGAAGTGTAAGTTCTCTTCTCTATAGTTTTCCCGTTCAAGCGAGAGAGAGAGAGAGAGAGAGAGAGGAGTGTCGCGTGGGACTTGCATGGAATTATTGGGATTCGTTGAGGTTAGCTACCTCTTGTACTATCATGTGTGAGGACATGTTATTATAGGTTCCCTTGTATTATCTTTGTCACGCCCCGAACCACGGCTCAGGCACGTAGACAACCGGCCGCACCCAAACAAGGACTAGTCCCCATTCAGGCGCTAGGCCTTAAGAACTCTTATACAATAAGTATTCAGAGTTAATAATAACAGCGGAATCATAGCTAAAAGATGAAGGGAGTTCGTACAACTCCATACAGTACAATATCGGGTTTACACAACCCAAGACTAGAATCCAGTCCAGTCACCCCTAGAAATCCATACAACAAAGAAATCTAAATTACAAGTCTCACACAGAATAAAAGAGGTACACAGACCTCAAGACAAATAGAAGTAGCCGAGTCAGCAACTCGGTATATCCCCGCCTAAGCTCGATCCTACTCCTCCTCGTCCGAACCTGAGTAATACACGAATCAAGTGCATGAGCCTAAAGAATAGGCCCAGTAGGGTCGCATAAACAATAAAAGAGGCGAAGGCCATAAACAAGGAACAGAATAAAGTAAGTACAATTATACAAATACAACAACAACACAGCAAGCAACAAGTAGCTGGAATGCGGATAAAATCCACAGATGTACTCAATCTCTGGCATATGTGATACTAAGATGTCTACGACATCTACGACACCATCGGTATCGTCTTCGGCCTAAGCCGGACTAATCTATAGCATACATGTGCACATGATCAGAAAATGCCGCTCTCTGACTGAGCCAAGTGGCCAGATATTATACACCCTCTGCCAGGGTCTCCGTCCGATAGAGCATCAAGTGCTCGTGGCCAGATATTATACGCCCTCTGTAGGGCACGATGGCCGATATTATACACCCTCGATACGTGGTCTCCGTCCGATGTATCATGCCTGAAAGTAAGAGATTGATAGTACTAATACCTAACAACAGGTATAAATATATATATATATATCCAAGGTAGCAACATCCTGAATATACAATGGTCGGTGATCTCATCGAGATCGGGAGTCAATACGTATTTAAGAAGTAAACTCTACTCAAATACGCATAAGAAGAAGAATGATAGCAACAATCCCCTCGAGATATAAAACCAACACATATGAGGAAAACCATCTCAAATATCTATTGGGAACCTCTCGAGGAGATAAGAGTACAAAATCAAAGTGGGGTAGGAGGAAGGAATACTCACAAACCTCCCGTGCGAGAGCCTACCTGATCTGGAGAGAAATCCCCTAATCCTCGCCGGCGTCTCCAGCGTTAGTCGAGGATCTAGTAAATAGCATACACCCTAGTTAATTATACTTGATGTTCACAATCATGCATAATTAAATGGTTTAAGTGGGCACACTAGGCCCCTACCAAACTTCGTATTTTTACTCTAGCGCGCAGTCACCGAGAACTGCCAATAACTTTCAATCCGCAAGTCGGATTTCCCCGATTTAGCTCTCATTAGAAAGTACTCTTTCCCCCCTTTCTAACGACATGCTAATCGTGTCGATTGGAGTATCATTGTTTGTCGAACTGTACCACTGAAGGGCGGCCCGAACCGATTTTGAGCGAAAAATCGGACGGCGCTCTCCACGATTATCGGGCCTCAGATAATCTACAAACATTCACACAACAACATCCAATACACTTGGATTTCCACCAATTTACCCTCTAATAACCATTAATGCTACCATAGGTTTAATTCATTCATTAATTAGGTTCTCCCCCCTCCAAATTAAGGTTAGGTGTTCACCGTAAATGCCCGTCCGTGAGGGATATGCGTCTTGAGGTCTTGGCAGACTGCGAGGCCTGGCCAGCGTAGGAGCTGCTTTGGGCCGAGGGCTGTGAAATTTGGGCGTAGAGGCGAGCCTTGTATGAGGCTGAGGGGCGCAGAGCCTTGTATGGCCTTGTGTGGAGCCTTGTAGTCGGCCAGCCGAACTGCGGCTTCGCCGGATGGGTGGATGGCTGGAAGAGGCTGCGCGGAGGAGGGTAAAGAGGCGCCGGCCTTGAGTCGATGCGTGGCCCGAGGGGCTCAGCCAGTGGGGGCCTTGAAGCCCGTGGCAAGGCGTCAGCCGGGAGAGGCAGCCGGCAGCGTGAGCGCGTGGCAGCGGGTATGCGGGTGTCTTGGGTATGCGGGGCCAGCGGTGATTACCGGCTTCGCTGGAAGGCGGGAGGCTGCAGGAGGCGGCGAAGGCTTCGGCGGCGTGGAGAGCTGAGCAAGGGCGGCGGTGAAGAAGAAGGGAGAGGGAGAGAGAGGGAGAGAGATATTTCATTCTCTCTCTCCTCTCTGGTCAAATATAAAACATACATTTTTATTTATTTATTTACTTTTTCTCAAGTCACATGTGTCAACTATTCCTCCACATGAGCACTATGCATTCACGGGTAAGTGATCTATTTCTTGTCGGGGCCCACTGTGATAATTCTCTCGTCCTCATGCCCGACCCAGATCCGCGAATCTCGGGTCAATGGTCCCCGTGGCACAAGTGTACTGTAGTATCACGGGATTTGTCTCTCGTCGGATCAAATCCGAAAATATCGGCTTTCGGTCAAATCCTTCATCCAAGACTTGTGGCATCACGGGGTTGTCGCTGTCCCCGACCAGATCCACTTTTCTCGGGGACTCTAACTTGTTTCCTCCAGTATTTAATTACCTGAATTAATTTACCGTTAAATAATTTCCATTAATTAACAATTAATAAACTCCTCGAATTTAATAAATAAAAGTCTTTATTTATTTCGGGGCAGGCATTACAATCTCCCCCCCTTATAGGTGTTTAGTCCCTAAACTCACATCAGAGATTACTCAAACAGATCCGGGTAACGTTTCTTCATGTCGGAAATGCGTTCCTGTGTAGCTTCACCACCAGTGTGGTTGTTCCATCTTACCTTGACTAAAGGAATGCTCCGATTCCTTAGTTGTTGCTCGTAGTCAAGTATCTCTACGGGTAACTCCTCGTAAGTCAAATCCTGCTGAAGTTTCACTGGCTCATACTCAATGACTTGAGACGGGTAGGTCAAGCATTTCCTCAGCATGGAGACGTGGAAGACATTGTGAACTTGGGCCAAGTCCGGAGGTAGGGCCAACCGATATGCCACTACTCCAACTCTCCCCAATACCTCAAAAGGTCCAATGTACCGCGGGCTAAGCTTCCCGCGCTGTCCAAATCTCATCACACCCTTCATGTGTGATACTTTTAAAAGCACTTTGTTGCCCACCCGGAACTCCAGTACAGAGCGGCGTTTGTCAGCATAGCTCTTCTGACGACTCTGAGCTATCTTCAACCTTTCCCTGATAACTTTTACTACTTGCTTCGCATTTTGCACTTCCTCGGGTCCTTCGAAAGCCCGTTCTCCTACGTCATTCGGAATATAGGAGATCGTGGTCGCTTCCGTCTGAGGGCTTCATATATGGTGCTATTTGGATGCTCGCCGATAAGCATTTATTTGTAGGCAAACTCCGCCATCGCCAAGTGCTTTCGTCCCAAGAATGCACGAGAAGTCTAGGGCACATGCCCTCGGCATGTCCTCTAAAATGGGATTGTTCTCTCGATTGACCATCCGTCAGTGGATGAAAGGCGGTGCCAAATGTCAATCGAGTACCCAAGGCCTCATGTAGACTTTCCCAGAATCTTGAGACGAATCTAGGATCTCTGTCGGATGTGATCGTCACTGGTATGCCATGTAAACAAACAATCTTGTCCATGTACAACCTGGCGAGTCGTGGCAAGCCCATCTTACCGATGTCAATGCGAGAAAGTGCGTAGACTTGAGTGGTAGGTCGACGATTACCCACCTTGCCTCATTTCCTTTTGTAACCGAGGTAAGCCACCACGAAGTCCATTGTGATGTGCTCCACTTCCACTCTGGTATTGGCAAGTGGGTTGTAGCTTCCCCTGGCTTGTGGTGCTCTGCCTTCACTCACCGCGTGTAAGGCAATGGGCCACAAAATCAGCTATCTCCTTCTTCATGGCGTTCCACTTTGAAGTAGTTCTTCAATCCATATACATTTTGGTACCCCGGGATGCATCAGCGTAGCTTCGAGTAGTGTGCTTCTTCCATAATGTCTCTCTTGAGCTCGGTATATTGGGTACACATATCCGATCTCCAAATCTAATTGTGCCATCCTCGTGGATCCAGGAGCTGTGTTGGCAAGCCTTGTTCCATCTTGTTCAAAATATCCACCATCCTACTATCTTGTCTCCGGTTATCGAATCCTATCCAATATGGTAGGTCAGATGCATAGAGTAGCCATGCTCACCTCCCGCTTCGGCTCAATCACCTCTAGCTCAAGCCTCCTCATCTCCTCGGAAGAGGTATCGATCGATAAGGTTTGCGGCGATTCCGTAGTGACTTTCTGCTCAAAGCATCGGCCACCACATTAGCCTTGCACAGGTGGTAGTGAATCTTGAGGTAATAGTCTTTGATCAGTTCCGGCCCGGCGTCTACGTCTCGTATTGGCTCATACGTGTGAATATGTATTTCGGACTTTTTATGGTCTCAGATACACCTCACATGGCACGCCGTACAGGAAGTGGCGCCAAATTTTCAAGGCAAATACTACTGCTGCCAACTCTAGGTCATGTGTGGGGTAGTTCTCTTCATGCGACTTCAATTGCCTTGAAGCATAGGCAATGACTCGCCCATTTTGCATAAGGACACACCCCAAACCTGTCTTGCAAGCATCACTATAGATTACGTACCCGCACCCGCTCTCTGGTAGGGCCAAGACAGGTGCAGATACCAATCGATTCTTCAGTTCTATGAAGCTCGCTTTCATGATCCTCCGGAGATGTAAGTAGTACCCTTAGAGTCGGCTGGTCATGGGTAATGCTATCACGGGAGAATCCCTCTACAAACCTCAGTAGTAGCCTAATCCTGTGAAGCTCCGATCTCTGACGGTGCTCGGTCTACTCCAGTCTACTACTGCTTCAATTTTCTTGGGATCCACAGAAACACCATCTCCGCTGATGACGTGTCCCAGGAAAGCCACGCTACTTAGCCAGAAGTCACATTTGGAAAACTTGGCGTACAGCTCTTCATGCCTCAGCGCCTCCAGCACTAGCCTCAAGTGTTTTGCATGTAACTTCTTGCTCTTTGAGTATATCAGAATATCGTCAATGAAGACGACTACGAACCGATCCAAGTATCGTCTGAATATACGGTTCATCAAATCCATGAACACCGCCGGGGCATTGGTAAGCCCAAACGGCATCACTAGAAACTCATAGTGCCCATACCTCGTGCGAAAGGCACTCTTCGGGACATCCTCGCCCCGAATCCGTACTTGATGGTACCCAGACCTCAAGTCTATCTTGGAGAACACCTGTGCTCCTTGTAGCTGATCCATCAGATCATCGATTCTCGGCAGAGGGTATTTGTTCTTGATTGTCACCTTGTTGAGCTCACGGTAATCGATACATAATCTCATGGATCCGTCTTTCTTCTTAAGCGAGCGATCACGGGGCTCCCAAGGTGACATGCTCCTACCGAATGAAGCCTTTCTCCAGGAGTTCTTCAAGTTATTGCTTCAGTTCCTTCAACTCTGCAGGGGCCATTCGGTAAGGGGCTCTGGATATGGATGCCGTTCCTGGGACTAGGTCGATGCCAAATTCCACTTCTCTCTCTGGGGGTAGTCCACGCAGAAGTCATCGGAAATACATCGGAAAATCGCGGACTCATCGGAATTTGTGCCACCGTATATTGTGCATCCCTTGACTCGGTGATCGATGCGGAAACCCAGTAGCAACCAGCATTGATTAGCTTCCGGGCCGAAGTGCGTGGATATCTCGAGCTAGTGTGTAACCCTTACGCTTTTGAAAGCGAACTCCTCGGCACTGGAAATCGAAAGTGCGCTCTCTTCCTTCGCTCCACCGCGTAAAAAGAAGAGCCAATCCATGCCGAGGGATCCGCGTCGTAGTGGGCATCTCCATCAGGTTGTAGGTCGGCGGTGAGTTTGTGACCCTCGATCCTGGCCGAGCATTGAGGTGCCAACCTATCCACGATCTTTGCCGGCTCAGTACGGGGTATCGGCCTTGCCGCAGTGCGTGTGATAGTTTAATTACATACAAACTATTTCTCCGCAAATGAAGTAGACACGAAAGAATGTGTCACCGGATCAAACAAAGGTACAAGCATAGTAAGAGCAAGCGGTGATAGTACACGCAACCACCTCATGAGAGGCTCGGGCATCCTCACGGGTGGGGTTATAAACCCGACCACGGCAATCGGCCGACTAGAAGAAGATGGGGAACTGCTGCCTTCCCCTCCCCTTCCAGCCTACGGTCCTCCTCTCGACCTCGGTCTCCGTGGCCCTCTTTGTCGTGAACCTCAGTGTATGCGTGGGGTGCAATGCGGTGTCTGGGACCCATCTCCTCTGGCGACCCGGCACGCTTTCGAGGGACAATCGGTTACGAAATGCTTTCGGTGCTACCACATCTAAGCACATATCACACTTTGGTGCCAGCTGCTCTCTAGTATGTGAGCCCCCTACAGCGGGTGCAATGAGGGCGTGGGCTCCTCCTCGACGATCCACGCCTGCGGACGGACGGCGAGGAAGATCTGTATGGTGAGACTGCGCTCACTCCTAAGGCGCTCGAATCGCCAGGAAGACTCACTCTTCACGGAGCTCTTTCCTTTATTCTTGCTTTCTGCTCTTGTTTGCGTGGCTCTTGTGTTTCTGCCGGGCTAGCTTCGGTGATCATGGCTATCTCCACCAACTTGTGGAAGGGACATCTCAAAGATGGCGTCGCGGCAGCAGGAGGTTGGGCCTCGGGCCACTAACAAGCTGGCGGGCCTTGAACAATGTGTCGGCCACAAGGGTAGAGGCAAACACGGATAGCCGCTCAAACTTCGGCCTCATACTGCGTTGGCGATGTACCTAGTCCCTGTACGCAAGGTCAAAAAGCTCACTGAGTCATCAAAGCACAATACGCTCGGCGAAAAATACTTGTCGAAGAAGGCGGTTCTGAACTCTTTCCAAGACTCAAAGCCTTTTTCACCTCTGTTCTTTACTTTATCTTGTACCAACTTCCAGGCGGCCCTTGACATGTGGCTGACTAGTCTCACCATGTCTTCTTAGGGCTATAGCACGGAAGGTAGCCTCAATCTCATCTATCCTTTCGCTACGCCCGCGTCAGGGTGGTACCTCCCCTCAAAGGGTGGGGTCCATTACCTCGAAACTCTGCTAGAACTACTACCACCGGCGCGGCGCCCACCTCGCCTCCGGGGAGGCTGCGGGGAGTGTGTAGGTGAGATGCACTTTCTTCTTTGCTTTGTCATTTGCGGCTGCTCCTGCCACAACGCTGCTTTGCTTTCATGGCAGTCACGCATGTCGTCCTCGTCATCTCACGCAGGGCACGAAATCGGTCGGATTTGGATAGGCCCACAGTGCGGGACCGAGTGTGTCCTCTGGCGGGACGGGGATACGCTTTCCGATTAGGCGGGCGGGGGTACCGGTTCTTTGGTGGGGATATCCCCCTTGGAAGGCGGGGTATCCTCCTGGCGGGGGTAGCCCAGGTAGCGGGATAACCGGGTAGGCGGGGTAGCCTCCGGTGGGATAGCCGGGATGACCCCAATGTCGTAGGGTGCAATGCAGGTCTCGGAGGCCAATCTCGGGGCGGCGCTGCTTGAGCCTGCGTATCTAAGCCATTTGGAACTTCCTCACGCGATTGCATGGGCTCGGGGTGGGCTCATTTGCGCGCTTGCTTGGCCGCCCTCGCCTCGGAGGCATGACTTACGCAGATAGAAAAGTTCGGTTGTCAAATCTAACATGCCAAACCAGCTCTCTCAACAAGATAAAGACTCAACTCCTAAGTTCTTTGAGATAACTAGGGTGACTTGGATTATGCAGTCTACGATACCATATTAATTGTCACGCCCGGAACCACGGCTCAAACTGCGTAGACAAGCCGTAGCGCTAAAACAAGGACTAGTCCCATTCAGCGCTAGGTCTTAAGAACTCTTATCTGATAAGTATTAAGAGTTAATAATATGACGGAATCATAGCTAAAAGATGAAGGGAGTTAAATACAACTCCATACGATTACAATATCGGGTTTACACAACCCAAGACTAGGATCGATTAAGCACCCTAGAAATCCATACAACAAAGAAATCTAAAATTACAAGTCTCACACGGAATAAAAGAGGTATGAGGACCTCAAGACAAATAGAAGTAGTAGAATTGAACCTTTCGGTATATCCCGCCTAAGCTCGATCCTACTCCTCCTGCGTCAGAACACAGGTAATACCACGAATCAAGTGCACGAGCCTAAAGAATAGGCCCAGTAGGGTCGCATAAACAATAAAGGAGGCGGAGGCCATAAACAAGGAACAGAATAAAGTAAGTACAATTATACAAATACAACAACAACACAGCAAGCAACAAGTAACTGGAATGCGGATAAAATCCACAGATGTACTCAATCTCTGGCATATGTGATACTAAGATGTCTACGACATCTACGACACCATCGGTATCGTCTTCGGCCTAAGCCGGACTAATCTATAGCATACATGTGCACATGATCAGAAAATGCCGCTCTCTGACTGAGCCAACTGGCCAGATATTATACACCCTCTGCCAGGGTCTCCGCCCGATAGAGCATCAAGTGCTCGTGGCGGATATTATCACGCCCTACTTAGGGGCACGATGGCGGATATTATACACCCTCGGTCAGGGTCTCCGTCCGATGTATCATGCCTGAAAGTAAGAGATTGATAGTACTAATACCTAACAACAGGTATAAATATATATATATATATATATATATATATATCCAAGGCAGCAACATCCTGAATATACAATGGTCGGTGATCTCATCGAGATCGGGAGTCAATACGTATTTAAGAAGTAAACTCTACTCAAATACGCATAAGAAGAAGAATGATAGCAACAATCCCCTCGAGATATAAAACCAACACATATGAGGAAAACCATCTCAAATATCTATTGGGAACCTCTCGAGGAGATAAGAGTACAAAATCAAAGTGGGGTAGGAGGAAGGAATACTCACAAACCTCCCGTGCGAGAGCCTACCTGATCTGGAGAGAAATCCCCTAATCCTCGTCGCGTCTCACGCGTTCGGGTCAGGATCTAGTAAATAGCATACACCCTAGTTAATTATACTTGATGTTCACAATCATGCATAATTAAATGGTTTAAGTGGGCATATTAGGTCCCTACTAAACTCCGTATTTTTACTCTAGCGCGCAGTCACCGAGAACTGCCAATAACTTTCAATCCGCAAGTCGGATTTCCCCGATTTAGCTCTCATTAGAAAGTACTCTTTCCCCCCTTTCTAACGACATGCTAATCGTGTCGATTGGAGTATCATTGCTGTCCCGTACTGTACCCTGAAGGGGCAGCCCGGAACCGATTTTGAACGAAAATCGGACAGCACCTCCCCTGATTATCGGCTCCCGATAATCTACAAACATTCACACAATAACATCCAATACACTTGGATTTCCACCAATTTACCCTCTAATAACCATTAATGCGACCATAGGTTTAATTCATTCATTAATTAGGTTCTCCCCCCTCCAAATTAAGGTTAGCTGTTCAGAGTAAATGCCGCCGTCAGTGAGGATATGCGTGCGAAGTCTTGGCGAGGCCTCTGGCCAGCGTAGGGCTCTTTGGCGGGCCTTGAGGGGCCTTGAAGGGGCTGGTAGCGTAGAGGCGTGCCAGCCTTGAGAGGGGCGAGCGCGCAGGCACCTTGGCCTTGGCCTTGAGCCCATTGAGGTCAGCGAACTGCGGCTCGCCGGATGGTGGTAGGAAGGCTGCGAGGAGGAAAAGAGGCGCCGGCCTTGAGTGCGGATGCGTGTGGCCCGTAGAGGGCTCAGTGAGGGGGCCTGGCGGCAGCGGCGTCAGCCGGGAGGCGCTGGCGATGCGCCTTGAGCCTTGGCGGTGTCTTGAGTGTCGCGGGGCGCGCGGTGCGGCTTCGCTGGAAGGTAGGGAGGCTGCGCGAGGCCGTGACGCCAGGGGAGCTTCGGCGTGGAGGGCGCAAGGCCGGAGCGGTGAAGAAGAAGGGAGAGGGAGAGAGTGGGAGAGAGATATTTCATTCTCTCTCTCCTCTCTGGTCAAATATAAAACATGCATTTTTATTTATTTATTTATTTACTTTTTCTCAAGTCACATGTGTCAACTATTCCTCCACATGAGCACTATGCATTCACGGGTAAGTGATCTATTTCTTGTCGGGGCCCACTGTGATAATTCTCTCGTCCTCATGCCCGGCCCAGATCCGCGAATCTCGGGTCAATGGTCCCCGTGGCACAAGTGTACTGTAGTATCACGGGATTTGTCTCTCGTCGGATCAAATCCGAAAATATCGGCTTTCGGTCAAATCCTTCATCACGGGCGCACTGTGGCATCACGGGGTTGTCGCTGTCCCCGACCAGATCCACTTTTCTCGGGGACTCTAACTTGTTTCCTCCAGTATTTAATTACCTGAATTAATTTACCGTTAAATAATTTCCATTAATTAACAATTAATAAACTCCTCGAATTTAATAAATAAAAGTCTTTATTTATTTCGGGGCAGGCATTACAATCTTGATATGTTATGACTGTAGGGTTTGTGAACCAACAGATTTGAATTTTGCTTTCGTTGTGTACCCATGTATTAGACATGTTTATGTCTTTGGATTATGTTTATATTCCTTTGTGCATGTTATATATGATTACTAATCATGAGGGCTTCATATCGAGGCGGGGGCGAATCCCTATTGAATGCGGCCGATGCAGCCAGCGTGCCCATGGGCCGGGATTTTCTTGAGGCGTGATAGTCTTTTGGACAGGCTTTATTTAGGTCTATGAAGTCAATACACATCCTCCATTTCCAGGAAGATTTATTGACTAGGACTACATTGCCGAGCCAATTTGGGTAATCCACTTCCCGAATGAAGCCTGCCTTTAAGAGCTTACAGACTTTTTCTTCTGCAGCTTTCTGTCTCTCCGAGGCAAAGTTTTTGTGCTTTTGTTTTATTGGTTTGAAAGTCGGGTCGGCGTTGAGCCGGTGTTCGATGATGTTTAGGTCAACCCCTGGTATGTCTTCTGAGGACCAAGCGAAGAGGTCGGAGTTGCTCTATAAGAGTGTCATGATTTCCTCACGACGCTCGGTTGGTAAGTCTACCCCAATTTGGATAGTTTGTCTGGTTTGGTTTTATTTAGGGGGAGCGTGATCAGCTATTCAACTGGTGTTCACCGATGTTCTTCGTTGTTTTCTGGCCCTTCGGTTTCTTCGATCGCCATAATTTCTGGGTCTTTTACCCTTGTTTGGTCTTTCCCTTTAAGGAGGGAAACATAGCATTGCCAGGCGAGTGGTTAGTCTTCTCTTACGTGCCCATACCCGTTTTCAGTCGAGAATTTGAGAAGGAGGTGGTAGGTAGAAATGACTGCTCTTATGGCCTTCCGAGGATGACGTTATAGTTCGATGCACAACGGACAACTAAGAAGCTTGTTGTGACTGTGGATAGTTTGGGTGGGCTTCCAGCTATGACTAGGAGTGTTATTATTCCCTCGGGTTGTACCACTCCCCTCGAGAATCCGACCAACGAGGATTTTACAGAGAGTAACTAGTCTGGGTTGAACCTCATTCCTGCCAAGGCGCTCCAGAATAGGATATCAACCGAGCTCCCGCTGTCAATTAAGACTCTTCTCATCTTGAATTTTGAGAAGGTGATGGTGATGACCAAGGCATCATCATGAGGGTGGCAGACTCTCCTAGTGTCATCGTCGTAAAAGATAATGGGAGGGGCGGCCCGGGATCTCTTTAGGATCTACTCTTCCTGGGTAGACTGAACCATTCGTGCGTAGTTTTTTCGGGAGGCCGAGCTTTCTCCCCCGCATCCAAGGTCACCACTGATGCAGCCCACGATTTCCCTTCCGGCTTCGTTATGCTTTGGTGATGATGGCCTTTCTCCTTCTGGACTTTGGCAGATGTATTGTTCAAGCTTGCCTCATCTAACAACATCCTCGATCGCATTTATTAAATGGAAACATTCTTCCGTGTCATGACCTCTGGCTCGATGGAAGTTGTAGTACCTCTTGCTATCCTTACATAGGTCCGAATTTTTGGTGGGCTCAGGCCATATCAGGATCTTCTTGTCCTGGACTTGCATCATCAGGATGTGGCTTCGGGTTTGATTAAGGAGGGTATGGTAGTCGTACCTTGTTATCTTTCCATCTTTCCTGAGGTCTCGGGGCTAGAGTGCGTGTTGTTTAGGGCGAGATGGGGGTTCTCGACCTCTATTGACCTCCTTCTGTTGTCTTTCCTGTTGGACCTCTTTGGGGGCCCTATCAGGATTCTGGCGGAACTTCTCTTTCTGGTCGCCCTTGGCCTTCTGTCGAGCCTCCTCTTCCCAACCTGTGTGAATCTCGTCGGAATTGATGTTCTTTTTGGGCATGAGTCAGGAGGTCAAGCATATTTCTTGGTGGTTCCAGGGTGAGTGAGTAGCAAAACTGGGATTCACGAAGTCTTTCCATTAGGATGGTGACGGTTATCCGAGGGATGAGGTCAACGATATTTAACGCTTCGTCATTAAATCTTTCAAGGTATAACTTAAGGCTCTTTCCTTTGCGTTGCTTGATTTGTATGAGTGTGAAAGGATTCTTTTTCTGTTTATAATAGTTGGCAAAGTGGACAAGGAAGAGGTCCGCTAGCACTTGGAAGGAGGGGATGGTGCTGGAAGGGAGGTCGACGAACCAGTCTTGAGCTGCACCTTCTAGTGTGGCCGGGAAGGCTCGGCACATATGGGCAACGATTGTCCCGGAGAGGAGCATCCTAGAGCGGAAAAACTTCAAGTGACGGGAGGGATCAGTCTTGCCATCATACATCATCATCGGTGGTAGCTGGAAGCTATCAGTGACATGTTCCTCTAATATTTCTCGAATGAAGGTAGAAATTACCTGGGTCGCATACCTTTCGGGTTCCCTCCTTTTGTGGAACAGGGCGTATCGTGGGGCCCGTTCGTCACAAGATGGGGTGTATCATTATGTTCTTGAGGGGGTCCGGTCCCGTCGGCGAATTGAGGGTGGCTCTGAACTACCGGAAAAGAGGGTCTTTTCCCGATGTTCCTCCCTAGGCCTCCTTTCCTTGCTGGTGCTTGCGCTGGACCTTCCCCTACTCTCCGAGTTTGCTGGGGGAGCTAGGGGAGCGGTTGGAGGGGGTTGGGCCTGAGGAGGCTGACGCTGCATGGTTTGAACAACCTGAGCGAGCTGTTCAATCCGTTGTTCTATATTTCGGTACCGTTCTTCGTGGATGTCTTGATTCCAGGGTGGTACCGGTTGGTTTCTCCCTATCTCTTGGATTTTGCTAAGTGCGCTTGTTCCATTGCGTCCCACCTCTTGCCCTTGGATACGCTTCGATTTTCTAATGGTTGTCATTTGGCTTTTCATAACAATCCCTACAGAAGGCGCCAAACTGTTGGTGCTAAAATCCGGTCTTCTCTCGTGATTAGAACCGATCCAATCCAACTGTTGAGATTTGTATTTGGTTGGTGCGGATGCTTACGGTAGGTTGTAGAAAACCGCTCGACCTTCAAGGTTGTGAGAAGAACCTACACAGGGAAATGAACCGGTCGAAGTGGGCTTTTTTGCCCGAATTTAGCTCCGATGGTCAAGTTAGTGGGCAGGAGCTTTATGGATGGATGAGAGATTTCTCAGTAAAATTGTTCACCTACCCCTGGGTCTTCTACTTCTCCCTTTTTTATAGGCACTTGTTGGGTCCTATGTTAGTTCCTTCGGTTGGAATTTGGAGAATGTCCCATCTGCCGTTAGATCAAGTGGGGCAAGTGGGCCGAGTGGGGCGATTGGGGCAAGTAAGGCGCTCATTCTTCAACTCCAGTCTCCTTTGATGCCGGGGTGAGTTATGGCGTTTTATCTTTTAGGTCGGATCTTTTCTGACAAAGATCTTCTTTGTACCTTCTCTGTTTGTTGTTTGTCTTCCCGATGTTTATGCCCTGCTCTTGTTACATTGTCAAGGGGGGAAGTTCAAGTGGGGATCTAGGCCTGCTATTTGAGGTATTGGAAGATCATGCCAAGTGGCGTGTGCTTGACCTGGATCTCTTGACGTGTGCTTGATCCGGATCTCTTGACACGTGCTTCTACCGGATATATCCATATCATATTACATTATTAAGTTATTAAAAGTCAATTCATCTGCCAATATACATTATTTATATATATATATATATATATATAATCCAAGCCAAGAGTAAAGATAGCAGTAGCCGTGTGATTACAATTTTATAATCATAATAAATTCAAAGATTAATACTTTGCCGGCTACTCAGAAGAGTCAGAACCCAAAACCTTGCACCAATAGATTATTTTCACAATGATTTCATTTATTTATCTATTATTATTATTATTATTTTGTGTTTTAAATCTTATTCAAGCAATTAAATTGCACAACATATAATAGAAAAACAAGTAAGAATTAAAGTTGTGAAATAATTTTGTTTTTTTAAGGTATTGTGACATAAATAAATCTCATATTTTTTTTTAAAACCCATAAATAAGAAACAATTAAATAATTAAGTCAAACTTTTGATACCTATATGCTTCTCAAAGACACTCAAAAACAAGAGCAAGCTTTCAATTAGCACTAATCACCATTAATTTAGTAAATATTTTTTTATATACAAAAACACTCTAATTCATGAATTATTAAATATCTTATTCAAACTTAAACGTTAATCCCCCAATCTCTCCGCATTATCCGGCCAGGATAAAACCGTCAAGCTATCGAAATGACCATTTTACCCATTTCTCTAGTGGGCCCCCCCACATAATCAGACGGCTGAGAACGGTCGGTGCGCATTTCTAAAAAGACCCATCTATTTCCAAATTTTACACAGAGAGACGAACCGCATGCTAATTTTAAACTCTGCGACTCGGCGAGTTTTTCCCGTCGAGATCGCCGGCAACCGATCCACACGGCCCGGCTCACGAAATGACCAAAACACCCATCATTGCCCTTGTAGACTCTCAAGGCTAATTTCGTCCAATTTCCGTAACCGCTTCTGAGTGGCATTATCGTCATTTTAGATTCTCTTCTCCCGCGACCGAGTCCACCGCCGGTGTCCCTTTCAGCAAATCACACACATCCACGTGCACAACTCATATCGTTTTTTCAGGCGTTAAAATATAAAGAAGCAATGTAATTTTGCGAAAATCTCCCTGTAATCTTAAATTTTAACTTTTCATTAACACCCTTTAATTATTCAAAATAGCAAAACGTGGCTTGGAAAACGGACAAAAGGCCCTTCTCTCTCTTGCTCGCTTCTTCTTTTCTCTGTTTTGCTCCAGTGTGAACCCTCTAAGAACTCATCCACTTCGTTCTTCTTCTTCTTCTTCTTCTTCTCGTCTTCTCCCCCTCTTAATCCGACCACGGCTCCGGCGCCGTGCCTGTATAGGATCGGTCATAGCTCGGGCGCTGGGTCTGACCACCGTTGCAGCTCTCAATCTCGGGGGGATTGAGCTCTGGTAGCTTTCCATCCGTCTTCATAGCTCCATTTGATTTCAATTTTGGTTTTTTTAGCTTTGCTTTTGTTATCGTTTGGATTCGGTTATCTTTTTCGATTGTCTCAATATTGGATTGCTGTTGCCTGATAATGGCTTCCATTTTCATTCTTCTAGCTCCTTTGACGATCGCCCAAAATACGGTTTTCTAGTATTCCTTTTTTACGGTAAAGGTGCTGTTTTTTTAGTGCATCTAGCACCGAATTGTGATTGATTGGTAAAATATAATGAAAATTTTGAAGCTGAATGGATAGGGGGTTGTGCAATTGAACGGAGATGGAATTAGCTTGAATGGTGATAAATTTGTATTAAGCTATGAGACTTCAGATTGATCTCTCTCGATTGTCAAGGATTTGAATTCATTGTGTACTTCTTCCTCCTGATCATGCTTCTAATCAGAGAGCGTTGTGTTTATTTTGGTTGTGGACCAGATACTATTTAAATCTCTGTGGATTTAATTTTGCTAATGTGTATGATTGTAGGCGATTGCAAATTTCGGAGTATTGATGTTTTTCCTCTTTTTTCTTTTTTCCTTTTTTTTTTCTTTTGCCATATGTGGCTTCTCTCTGATTTACAACAAATTATAGTTGTTGTAACTGTTACCCTTGACTTTCTGTTTTATCGATATCAGTTGTGCTGGAATTCTTTTAAGTAGTGAAAGTTCAAGTTTATTTGAAATTTATCTTGAATGAATTAGCTAAAGGCATTCTTCACCATTCTAGGTTGGAGCAAAGAGGAAAAGGGTGGATAAGCACTCACTCATCACTCTCTTGTGTCTCTCTGTTTCTCTTAAAGGCTTGGGCTTGGGCACTGATCAATCAAAGAGATGTGGTGTGTGCTCTTAATGTTCCAGGTTGATAATCCATTATGTCAGGCTGAATGATTGGTAATTGCATTTGGGGGTGATGTCTTCTGTTTAGATGCTTTTTCTGGGTGGAGGAATTTGTTCCAAGAGATTTCCTTAAATTTTTCTTTTAAGAATTAGACATCCAGCTCATTGAACGGTGGCAGCATCTAAAATCTTCTGGAGTTGCAATGGATGATTTCATAGATCCTTTTCTTCCATCACCATCATGGGCAGATATGAACTGTTCTGGAAGACCATGGGCTGAGACCATTGTATCGCAAACAAGTAGTTTACTGGCTGATCCAATAGGGGCTTATGAAGGAGATGAAAAAGACTCAAGTATATGTATGATTTCATCGAATCATATTTTGGGCAATATGGTTGCTGTAGAACCTAGCTTGCATGGGCATAATGCTAATTCTTCCATCTTTCTTAATGGAAACCTGAAATATGACATCAGTAATGGCATCTATCCTACAGATAATCAATTGCATCATGAGGTATGAACCATTTTCCACATTCTCTCTTGCCTAGTAATAAAACCGACACGTCACAACATTTTTCCATTGCAGGGAGTGATGGAGAATACCTCGGCAGCTGGACCATTTGGCACAAATTTAGATGCGCAATGTTCTGTCACACTGCCTCACAGTGGACTAACTGATTCTGGTTCAATTGAGAGCAATGCTAGTGCATTTCCACGTTCTCTTAGAGATTCCCATTCCATTTCTTCCATGCCGACAATTTGGCCTGCACCATACTCTGGAGTTTCTTCTCTCCTCATAGGACAAGGAGAATTGCAAGGTTTCCCTGCCCAAGCAATGGAAAACGATTCTGATTTATTGAGGAAAGCATGCATGGAGGATGGCCAGTTCCCACAGATGGACAAGTTGCCTCCATCTTCTATACACATAAAACCGGTTTTTTTTCTTGACTTGTGCATTTGTCTCAAGCTGTAACATTAAAAGTCATCTGACACTTATATTCTGGTTCCCAGGATCATAATGTACTTCATAATCCTAGTTTGCATTCCTTCCCTACTGGACAACAGATTAACTTGGTCAATACTGATGGTTTCCAGCCACATCAGCAGGTACTACACTCTTTTGTTTAATTTGCTTATTTTCTATGCCTGCATTTTTCACTCTCAGCCATGGCTCTAACACTCTAGGAAAGAAAATAAAATCTGCAACCTTCACTTCCCTTCTTTTGATATTAGTTACATGTGTTTTTGCTTGAATATCAAACATGCAGATAGATCAGAAAGTGTACTCAAGTGTTTATGTAGTGCTAATGTGACCCTGCCTTCATTTCTCTTGATGATTAATTGATTATGGATGTCTGCTCTTCTTTCTATATCCAGTATTGCTCAAATTTGTTTCATCTATGATCATGTCTAAGATAACTCTTGTTCTCTGGTACCTGCTGTCTATGTTTATTTTCCACAGTCCATCGAAGGGAATCACATCAAGCAATATACAAATACTCCTTTGGGTACTCAAGCTCCTCCAGCTAATGGTAGTGGTTGCAATGGAGCTGCAAAGCCACGTGTCAGAGCACGTCGTGGCCAGGCCACCGACCCTCATAGTATCGCTGAACGGGTAGGTATATGATTGTTTGATATGTCATAGCTGTAGCTTGAAACAAGATGTTAGTCCATTTGGTTTTTTTTGGAAACTAATCTGTTAACTTGAACCATGAAACCACAGCTTCGAAGAGAGAAAATAGCTGAAAGGATGAAGAACCTCCAAGAACTTGTACCAAATTCAAATAAGGTAGTGTATGTTTTTGTTCTCTGTATCCCTCATTATTTCTCTAGTCCTATTTGCATGTCCAGATGAGCCTGAACCATAGTTTTGTAAAGAGCTCCCTCTCTAGTTCAAAACTGGTATAATTTTTGCTTATGAGAGTTGGTAACATTCTAATTACAAATGACCCGCAGATCTTACAAATTTTGTTAAAATTTCTATTATGTACTCAATTTGTGATTAAGAAGTTGTTTTTGGATAACTTGTCATGATTTCACAAGTTCTGCATGTGCTCTGGTCTTTATTGGTCAAATATCTATCTCAATTGATCCTGTCTCTGGGTCTTTGAAGTTCTGTAGCTTTATTCTGCACTAGACAGTTGTCTGTTGCTAATATCCACTTCTTTTCTCCTGCAGACTGATAAGGCATCAATGCTTGATGAAATTATCGACTATGTCAAGTTCCTTCAGTTGCAAGTCAAGGTTCATACATAATCATATCAAACCATCAAAACTGGTTTAATATAGCTCTCCTTCTTTCTGGCATATGATTGTCTTTTTGACATCTGAAGCACAGGTTTTAAGCATGAGCAGATTGGGTGCAGCTGGAGCTGTCGTTCCTCTAATCACAGATGTTCAAACTGAGGTGTCATTTCTTTTCTTCTGCACACCATAAAGTATCCTAATTCATTAGTCAAAGCTCTGCCTTCATTTGTCCAAATCATCTTTGTTTAGTCAGATCTCATTTGCATGAGATCAGGGTGTCATGCATGTTGGGAAAGGGCCTTGTTCATAGACATGAAACAAATCCAGGACAAGAAAATGGAACTTCTATTAACCTTGAATTCTCCAACTGATTACAATGCTCATTTTGTCTACTTGTTTAAGCAGGGTTCTGGCAATCTGCTGTCAGTTGGGTCGGGGCCGACAGATTTATCTGAATCTCAAGACAACTTGGCCTTTGAGCAAGAAGTAGTGAAGCTGATGGAATCAAGCATTACCACTGCAATGCAATATCTACAGAACAAGGGCCTATGTCTCATGCCTGTCGCCCTCGCCTCTGCAATCTCCTGTCAGAAAGGCTCCTCCAGCATCATCCCCCCTGAGAGAAAGAAATCAGATGAGAGTTCTATTGGCTGCAATGGAACACCAGTTAAACAAGAAGAAACTCCCAACCCTATCAAGAGCACAAAGGACTCAAAGCCCACGGCATAGAAGGAAACTAACTTCTCTTTCCTCTCCTTCAATTTCATCATCTAAAGATAGAGTAGAGCAGGATAATCTTTAGTGCAAACAAGAGGGTTTTCATATTTTGTTATGGTAGCTTGTTATTGTATAGGCTTTTTCAGGCTACATGCAGATGTGTTAGTTCAGTATTTGTTGTTACAGTCCGGGACTTGTTTTAAGAGTTAATGTATGTGTATTCATCCTTGAAACTAAGCAACATGTGATTTTAGGAATTATAAAAAAAGATGAGATAATTTGGAAATTACATAACCATTTTGACAATCATCAAAATCTCGGCAGGTTGTTTTGGTTGGGTTTAAACCAGTTTATCCTAGCTGGAAAACATCATGTTTGGTGTTAGTCGGAATTAATTAAATTAATATATTTATTAGGCTCTTTAATTATTTAAATTATTTATTTTAATTAATTTTAACTAAATATAATTTTAATCAATTTAATTCAAAATTGCCACCCTGCCCCTACCACACAGATTTGTCCAATAGTAGTGGTTATGGCCTGTATAGGTATTCCTTTGTTGGTAGTTTTTGGTGAAACAACTTTCATAGAAAAAACTTTATCTTTGGGGCTGCCTGAGCTTCCAAAGCTCCCTCCACCCTGGCCAGATTTCCCCATCTGTTTTGGGTCTCATGGTATTATAAATAGTTGTTGTCAGTGAAGTCCATCCAGTACCAGGAAACCGTACCCATTCAACCTCCTCCCTTCCTTGCTTAATGATTTTTCCTTTTATTTCTTCTACAAGGAAACTAGGGAAGATGTCATTCAATATTTTCTCATCTTAGCCTCCATTTCTGATCAAGTTCCGTACCTGCAAGTGTGTGAGATCATAGTTCATGTTTATAAATGTGGGCTTCAAGTAAATTGGTATCTCAGACATCCATGGATGGTATGCTAAGGAGTCTGTTTCATGAGTTTCTATTGGTGCTATATTAGTCCTAATCTCCATTGCCCCACTCTTAGGAAGGATCTGTAAGTCCATGAGATGTTCTTTGTATTTTGCATCTCCCAAAGATTCATTCTGCCATGCTTGCTTTCCATAAATATGATCCACATTTTATCCTTTCTGTTAATTAGATCTAATACACGTTTGCTTACTAAGGCAGATTTCATCACTTTTAGATCCCTTATGCCCAATCCACCCTTAGGTTTTGGACACGTGACTGTTTTCCAATTAATCATATTCAAGCCATTCCCCCTAATGCTATTAGACCAGATGAACTTCCTGACAATTTTGGTTATATCATTCAGGATCATATCTGGCATTGAATAAGTATTTAGGCCATACAAAGGTATTGTTATGACTACAGAGTTAACCAATGTGACCCTC
The DNA here is from genome assembly GCA_026586065.1 of Dioscorea zingiberensis. Taxonomy (NCBI): domain Eukaryota; kingdom Viridiplantae; phylum Streptophyta; class Magnoliopsida; order Dioscoreales; family Dioscoreaceae; genus Dioscorea; species Dioscorea zingiberensis. Next base: position 12,051,549 of record CM048819.1, read on the forward strand.
CCTGCCATAGAAAGGCATAGAGCCTTCCAATTACTAAGCTTTCTTTCTGCCTTATCCACCAATGTCTTGAACTTATCCATAGGTATCCTATATAGGGTGATATCCAGCTGCCTAGATACCAAAAGGGAAAATAACCTTGTTTCAAACCTAGAATTGTCCTAATAGAGCTTCTAAGTCTGCAATTCAACCAAGAAGGAAAGTATATTTCAAATTTAGCATAGTTGGCCCTTTGACCAAACTAACTTGGAATATATGTTCATACATAACTTTAATGCTATCGCATTCTTCCTTGATGCCTCCCCACATAGGAGTAGATCGATCATCAACATACAACATATGAATCATATATAGATTTTCCTTAAGCCTAATGCCTCTCAGGAGCTCGAGGGACTCAGACTTAATTTAGGACATTAGTTAAGACTTGTGAAACTATTATAAATAGGTATGGTGATATGGGATCCCCTTGCCTCAACCCAGTTGCTAGCTTCACCCATTTCCCCACCCTCCCATTTATAGTAAAGGCAATTGTGGTAGTTTTTACACACTCTCTGATCCACCCTATCCATTTCCTTGTAAAGTTCATTTTAGTAATCACAACAAATATACTATTCAAACACATTACATCATAAGCTTTTTCCATGTTCATTTTGATTATCATCATAGGGTGATGGGCATCTTTTTCTAACCAATGGACAAGCTCTTGAGCCATAATAATGTTGTCAAAAATGCATCAGTCTGCTATAAAGGCAGTTTGTTCCATCCCTATTAACTAAGACAAAATACTTCAAGTCTGTTTGAGAGGACTTTAGTTATGACCTTATAGTTGACATTGCAAAGGGATATAGGCCTATAGTCCTTGACATACAAAGGATTATCATTTTTTGGTATTAAAGTTATATAAATTCTATTTCATGATACAAACAACTTTGCATGCTCAAAAAAAAGAAAAACAAAAAAAAAAACAAAAAAAAGAAGAAGAAAGATATAGCATTAAACAATGACTCACAAGTCATCCCCTAGAGCCCATTTGGGTCAGGTGACTTACCTCTAAGCATGTCTTTGAGAGCTCTATATATTTCATGTCTTGTAATTGGAGCTAAGAGAACATGTCCTTGTTCTCTAGTTAGCTCTAGTATGTCATCTAGGAAAGCTGTAATCAGTTCTTCAATGCTTCCACCAGCCTAGTCTTGCCATAACTTGGAATAAAAATTGATAAATTCTTGTTCAATGCCCTCTACATGTGGTATGATTTCATTTAATTATGTTTTGATATGGGTTATCCTATTGTGAACCCTATGGATCCTAGTTGATTGATGGAAGAACTTTGTATTGTTATCTCCATTCTATAGCCATTTAAGCCTTGATTTTTGAGCCCAAATATTTGTCTCTGTCTTAGGAGGGTATGCTGTTTGTTAAATACAATTATCTTAATTTCGTTGTCAGATTTTGATCTATTTTTTGAGTGGTTTCCCTTCTTTCCCAAATTTAAAATCTCCTCACCTACCTCCATGATTTGTTGGTCTATGCTATTTGTACTTCTACCACAATGCCTTATCAATTCTTTCCTCAAATTACAGAATTTATGGCTCAGTCCATGCAATGGGTTTCCTATCACCCCTTTGTTCCAATTATAGTATAAAGGGATTTCGAGTATCTGAGTTCATCCAGTCCATTACTTGATATGAAGGAATTAAATTGCTTCATTTTCATACCTGGTTTCTTCCTACATGTACCTCCAATTATTTATTTTGACTTCCTCACAGCATTAAAGTCACTTGTTATTATCAATGTTTCGGCAACTCTAGACAGCTTGCTTAGCTCCATCAAAGTCCTCTTTTGCTCCATCTCTAGCTGACTATTATACACTATCGAGACTATCTGGTACTTCCTATTCTCAAAGGTTAGAATAAGGTGCACTACGTACCTTGAGCAGGCTACTGGTGTTACCTCGCCAAGCCACTGCTTCTATATTGTGATGACCCCCCACCCTAGAAAAACCAATGGTTAGGATTGCTAATGCCATCCTTTCTGAAAGTTTTACAGATCTTAGTGATTCTTTCTTCATTTGCCCAGGTCTCAACCAACAAAACAATAGAAGCCTTTGTTGTTCTCATCAAGTATTTAACCCTGTTGACTATGTCTCTGCTTGCCAGCTCCCTATAATTCCAAGTTAGAATGTTTAACATAGTCTAATGGTTACATGTTCCTCCTCTCCCCTAGTTATGCCTTCCTTATGTGATTTCACTGGATCGTCTGAGCCCCTCTTGCCTTTAGTGCCCGAATCCTCTTCTAACTTCATACAATTCTCTTCTTCCTCATTTGGCGGGCCCTCCGCCTCAACCATCTCCTCCTCCCGGATCCCTGCTCTATTAACCCTATTCAATGCCCTTGTAACCATTTCAACCAGAGACCTATGTGAGTTTTGGTTAATGTGGTTATCTGCATTGATAATCATATTAGTTGTATTTGTTAAGGAGGTGAGAAGCTTCGGGATCTGATTTTCTTCACTCAACGGACTCTCCTTTCCTTGAGATATGTGTGGTCAGATTTAATCAGCCATATGATTGACCTGATCCTCCATCATTTCACTAGCTAGAATTCCAAACTTTTCATATCCTTCCCCGGGTGTCCCAGGGCTCATTCTTTTTCCACTCTTCCTAAGCCTTATGCCCCACTAAGATCCCTCGAGCATTGGTCCACCTGCAGGTTACTGTCATGCCTTCCCATACCTCATCTAGAATTCACTCCTCAACTGTCGTACCCCCCCTCCTTTAACTCGCCCCGAGCTACACATGTGTCCTTCGTCCATTTGATCTCCCAAATGCTTGATTCCCACTCGTTCAATCTCCTTGGGATTCATGTCTACCTTGTCCCTTACACCATGACCACATGTTCACCCCAGGTTTCCGCTTTCACGATTACTGGCCAGCGGCTAACTACTAGCCACGAACCAAAGTGAGGATCATCCTCCTTGTCTGTCTCGACCTCCTGCAAAGCATTGGATGGTTGGGCTTATGTATTCCCCTCTAGGTGGTCGGCATCCATGACCACCGCACATTTCCCTTTCGGGCAGGTGCCTTGTAAGCCGGTTCTGGCCAACTCTGAGCAACCCCTAGTAGCCTCAGCCACACACGCGCGCTTCCGCTTCATGGGCAATGACCGCATCTATAGCATAAAACTGACATTTTTTCATAAAGAACAATAAAGAAGGTTTTTGCATCTTCAGAGTTTATCCATACCCCGCGTTTCAGCGGTTGGCTTAAATCTAATTCCACACATACACGACAAATCTTGTCATGTTCATCTTGAGTATTGTTTCTTTTATCCTTACCACATGTCCGAAGTGCGATGGTACTTCCTCCAGGGCCTCCTAGCTCCAGTACTCGGTCAGGAGGTGGTATAGTTGGATCCAAAAAGTTGTTATTGAGAGTTTCTCAAACGCTGGCTAAAAATTCACTCTCCACCTAATTAGGTGGAGAGCAAGCCCACAAATAGTCCATGGCCTATCCGAGAGAATAGTTTCCATCATCTCTTTCGAGGAGCACCTGAGATAATGTAAAAGTCATTTGACATATCAGCCACAAAGAACTCGCCAAGGCCATCCCAGAGCTTAGCGAGGCTTTCTCTGGCCAGATCCAATGGAGACTACCTACTATAAACTTAACCGTACAATGCATACCTCATAGAATCTCTGGCTTTGGTGACCACCTCCACTATCGGCTCCCGTATTGTCGCCTCCGGCTCCTCTCTGCCTGGTTCCCCACAACAGCTGCCCAGGACCTCCCTACACCTTCACAGCCATTTATACTTCCTTTCTGCATCCTAGGCATTTCCCCATATGAGTCAGTGGTGGTAACGGTTCGGTTACCGAACAGAATCCAGTGAACTGCTACCGATCGAACTTTCCTAATTTTGAGAAATGCGAATCCGATTCTGAACCAAAATTGTATCAGTAACTGATGTTCGGTTGAACTGAGAATCCTATCGGAATCGGTTTCAATTGTGGCTTACTGAATCTGTGAAACTTATAAATTGAATTGAATTAGACTAAGGAAAACCCTTTTTTATAAAAAGTAATGTATCTTGAATTTTTATCTCAAATATATAGTTGCGAAATTTGTAAAAAGTCAGGCTAACAGTATATACTAAGCAAAAGAAAGTCTAATTTAATTTTTAAAAAATAAAATAAAAAAAGAAAATTAGGTTCATATTTTGGAATTTTCTCATAATTTTTATTTTTTAAAATTTTAAAAATCTATCTATATTACTAAGTGAGAGTATTTTTAATTTTACCAAGTATCTATTGGTAGTCTATAAGTTACATATATTTTTAATTTAAAAAAAATCAAATTGAGATTTTTAAATTTTATCAAAATTTTGGATTTTTTTTAATTTTAAAAAGTCCATCTACTACATTACGGAGTATTTTAAATTTTAAAAAGTATATATCTATCTATATATATAGATAATTCACTATTCATCCCTTGAATAGTGAACTATTGGCCATGGAGTCCTTGGTGGGTTTTGTTTAGTATTTTTTTTTGGGGGGGTGGTTCAAACAATAGCAGGGACCTTAAGATAATTTGCAAGTCTATATATTTATGAAAGTCTATTGGTTACAAATAATTTTAATTTTTTTAAAAATTCAAAAAAATTAAATTAGGGTTTTTGAAAAATTTTATTAAAATTTTGGATTCTTTTAATTTTAAAAATTCTATCCACATTACTAAGCGGAAGTATTTTAAATTTTAAAAATGATCTATCTATCTATATATTTATGTATATATTTATGGGAGTATATGGTTAGATATAATTTTAATTTTTAAAAAAATTAAAAAAACTAGATTGAGATTTTGAAATGTTCCCAAAAATTTTGATGTTTTAATTTTAAAAAGTCTATCTATGTTACTAAGTGAGAGTATTTTTAATTTTTAAAAAAAAAACTAAACATTGATTTTAAATTTGTTGAAATTTAGACATTATGGATTGAATTTTAATATATAGTAGTAAAAGCATCACATTATATAAGATTTATTTTTTAAAAAAATACTGAGCAATGTGAAGGACCATTTACTAGTAACAGGCTCACTCATGAACCTCTCTTGAATTGAATTGAATTAAATTAAAAAATATATATATAAAACAATTTATCTTGAATTTTACAGTAAAAAGAGAACCTCCTTAAATTGAATTAAATTAAAAATAATTTTTCTTAAAACAAACAATTTATCTTGAATTTTTATCCTAAATACATCATGCCAAATCTAAAAAAAAAAATTAAACAACTCATAAACCTCCCTTAAATTGAATTAGATTAAACATAATTTTTTTAAAATAATTTATTTTAAATTTTTATCCCAAATATTATATTTATCAGAATTGACCCCGACGGAAAATCTAAATTCTAAAAAAAAATCTACCAAACTGCCTTAAACAAATTAGCATCTATTGGTTATCAATTATTTCAATAAGCGTCCCATCCCTACACGTGACACATGGACTGAGTACAAGTTCAGTTGTTTCACCTTTGTTACTCGCTATAATGGACGGCTAGTGCATTGACTCGCGCGAATCCCTGGCCCCTCCACCACTCACCATTACGAGTGGGGGGAGACCATATGAAGTGGGAAGTAGCACGCGTCTATGGACCAAGATAGAGAAGCTCATAACAAACAATTTGTTGTTAGTTATCAGTTAGCACAAACGTTTCCTCCCACTCAAACCTCCAAAGAGGCACGAGATAAACAATTTTTTCAATCCACTTCCTTTGAATTAGTCTTCATTATTTAAGATAAATATCAGCCATTTATTTTCCTACCAAGATAAAATTCTCACTATTGTGTCACCTATTTACCCGACCAAATCCAGCCCCATGTTAGGCATCCCTTTCATCTTTCAACATGTTTTAGTCTAATTAACATGTGTGTTATTGTTTGTTTAAGGAATTTTTTTAACATTTTAGGCGTATTTTAAGGATTTTCAACTATATAAATGGGAAGATTATGTCCATTTTTATATAAGTTAATAGTTTGAAATTACCGGTTGAAATTTTTCAAAAATAAGAATAATGAGTTTGAAGAAAGAACGATTTACTCAAATTATATGAAAATTAGCATCAAACTTTATTTTTGATGATGATCTTACCGTATATGCTGATTAAAAATCCTTAAAAGCATCTTCTGAAGTTGAAATGGAGTCGGTTGAATCTGTGTAGTGATCGCGGGCTATATATATATATATATATCCAACTCCAACAACACCAAAATCACAACACCAAAATCACAGAGAATGGATCAGCTAAGCATCTACCACTTGCTGGCCATCTTCACGGCCTTCATCTTCATCTCCAAACACCTTCTCCAATTACTCCACCACTCCAAACCCCTCGCCATCCCAATCCTCGGCCACCTCCACCTCCTCCGAAACCCCGTCCACCAGTCCCTCGCTACCATCGCCGCCAAGCACGGCCATGTCCTCCGTCTCCGCTTCGGCTCCCGCCCAGTACTCGTCGTCTCCTCCCCCTCCGCCGCCGAGGAATGCTTCACTAAGAACGACATCATCTTCGCCAACCGGCCTCGCATCCTCTCCGGCAAGCACTTCATGTATGACTACACCTCCCTCGTCTCCGTCCCCTTCTCTCCTCGCTGGCGCGCTCACCGCCGTTTCACCTCGCTCCACGCCCTCTCCCCCTCTCGGCTCTCCAACCTCTCGTCCGAACTCCGTCTCTTCCTCCGAGGACTCTACTCCGGCGAAGGGTTTCAGAAGACGGAGATAAGGTCTTGGTTCTTCGAGCTGACGGTGAACCTGATGATGGGGATGATCACAGGGAAGAGATATTCCGGGGAGGAGATGAAAAGTTTTAGAAAACTACTAGAGGAGATATTTCTATTGAGTGGAGCTACGTCAATGGAGGACTTTGTGCCACTCGCGAGGTGGCTTGGGTTCAGTAGCTTGAAAAAGAGAATAGAGACAGTGGGGAAGGAGATGGATGAGTTTCTATCAGAGTTAATAGAGGAAAGGAGGAAGCTGGGCAAGTGGAAGGAGAGCAATAGTTATACCATCATTGATATCATGCTCGCTTTGCAAGAGAAAGAACCAGAGGACTACAACAACATCGCCATTAAAGGGATCATAGTGGTACTATATATTTATACTATAATCTTCATTCTTTGACATCTCCATTCTCAAGCTTTGTTTTGTGAACACATGCATGCAGTCATTGATTACTGGTGGAACGGAGACGGTGTCGGGGACGATGGAGTGGGCGATGGCCTTGCTTGTCAACCATCCAGAAGCAATGAAGAAGGTGAAAGATGAGATTGAAGAACATGTTGGTCATGCTCGCTTAGTGATGGATTATGATATTAATAAGCTTCGGTATCTAAACAATGTCATCAAGGAGACTCTGAGACTCTTTCCAGCAGGGCCTTTGCTTGTGCCGCATGAATCATCGGAGGATTGCACTGTTGCAGGGTTACATGTTCCCAAAGGAACAATGCTCTTGGTGAATGCTTATGCGATGCAACGAGATCCGGAGCTCTGGGAGGAATCACTGGAGTTCAAGCCGGAAAGGTTTGATGCTGATCAGAGTAAAGGAGATGATCAAGGTTACAAGTACAACCCTTTTGGATCGGGAAGGCGGCGGTGCCCGGGAGAGACCATGGCTTGGAAGGTGATGGGGTTGACTCTGGCTGCTCTGATTCAGTGTTTCCAGTGGCGGCGTGTTGGAGAGGAGTTGGTTGACTTGAGTGAAGGAATGGGGCTTGCAATGCCCATGGCTACACCATTGGAAGTCATGTACAAGCCATGTCCAGAGATGTTGGCTGTTCTGTCTCAACTCTAGTAGGAGTCATATATATCATTTTGTATTACTAATGTATCTACTATTTGATGATGAATTGGATTGTTATATTTATAAATCATTGCTACACCCACCCTTTAGAAGTCATCTACAAACCCTTTTAGCTTATCACTAATGCCTCTAAACTATTGGTAAACCCAATACCATTAATGTCTCCAAACAACTAGTTACAAAACAAGTCCTCAAACAATGGCTCACTCATTTGTTGAAGAAACTTGAACAAGAGCTCATAACTACTAACTAGTTCCAAAAGTAATGCTTATACATACATGTGCTCAAGAGAAAACCTCTATCTCCATCTTTGTCACTCACCATGATGGGCGTCGAGTGCAGTGACTCGCTTGAATCCCTGGCCCCTCCCCCACTCACCATTATGAGCGAGGAAAGACAGATGAAGTGGGAATCAGCATGTGCCCCAGGAGTAAGAGAGAGAAGCTCCGAGCGAAGCTCAATAGCAATCTTCTTTGTCAAAGTTGATATACATCTATCCCGAGGATCGAGTGGTTTATTGGTATCTGATTAAAGTAAGAAGTAGTGGTTGCTTGGGTGGTTTAGTCTTTCGTGTGTGCGCAAGCCTCACTCTTATGTCTGCTCCATCAAGATTTGTGCACGTTTTTTATTTCTTAATTGCTTGCAGCTCATATTATCTTAAAAAAAAAAAAATTGACATACATCTATGTTGCATAGTTCCAACCGTTCTTTTGCTCCTCTTTATCGGAGAAGACGCAGGATTTGACATTGATAACTAAAGAGAACAATTTGTCATGATGATCTTGTGAAGAATCGTGATGAAGAAAAGGCTCTCAATCAAGCCATAGTTTCCCATTAAATTTTATTTGGTTATTTGGTTTTATCATAACTAAAGTCTAAAGACAATGATATATAAAATATAAAATAAAGTAAACAGTTGCCTGCCCTTGAAGAAGCTATATCAACCTCTGAAGAGACAGAGGCTTCATGTAAACATAACTTTTGTGGCAGCTTTAAAGGAAGGAATCAAAGTACACACATTTACTTGCACCAATACTTCACACCAAGGAAAATCCATTTCCTCCCTCGTTGCACAAACAAAAAACTATTTAAAGAGAAAAGAACCTTCATGTTAACTAACTCTATGATCACCGCCACCAATGTCCCTCTTACTACATTGTGAAGTGAGCACAGGAGAATATGAGTTTACAAACCCCACAGCCAATATTTGACAAGTTAGAAGGCACAGGTCTTATCAAGAAGCACCATGATCAATCATATATATCTACAAGCTTTAGAAGATTGTGCTGCCTCTTCACACTCATCCTCCTCAGTTTGGAAGCGCTTGTTGCAGCAACTCTTATCATATTGATCTTTGTCTTTAGACCAAAGCAACCCATTTTCCACCTCCACTCTATAAAATTTCAGTCATTCAACTTGAATACAAATTCCAGCCAGCAATTCAATGCTTCTTCATCAGTTGCTTCTCTGGTGCTTGTGACCGAAAACCCGAATAAGCTCGGAATCCGGTACAATTCCTCAGAGCTTGCGGTTCTATATGAACAACAAACTGTCGGTGTTATCGAGGTTCCGGTGTTCTACCAGCCACCGAGCAGCCGGAATGTAACAGTCGAGGTGCAGGTCTCATACCAGCCATGGCAAGTCATTAACATCATCAATGGAATATCTGTTTCATCTAATGATACTACTAATGGGGACCTGAGAATATTTGGTGGCATCCAAGCTCAGCCTCATGCCTTGAACTTCCCTCTGCTAACTATAAAGGTTCACCTTGTTTTTTTTTTCTCAACTTCTCTTGCAACTCAAATTTGTTCTATTTATCTGTTTGAACATGTTGTTGTTCTTCCTGTAGTTTTATGTTGATTGCAGGATAAGCATAGACTTTAGTGGTGTTGGTGTTGCATTCAGTAAAGGAAAAATCAGATTAATTAGATCACACAAGGTATGGAAAACAAACAATAACAGGGTTTTTGTTCAGATTTTTAATCAATTGATAATGGATTTTTAATGTATGGCAGGCTATTCTCCTCTCCAATTTGCCACATATATCCCAGAAATGTTCTGTGGCTCTCTGTGTATAAACCAGCCAGACATTACTTGAATACAATAGCAAAACAAGAGCTGAATGTTGTAGTTCTTGAGTTGTGTTTACTTCTGTAGCCAAAAATACATTGCAGGAATCATTCAAACAAGGTTAAGAAATTATGTATTTATTACATTCTCTCACCATTCAAACAATGAGGATACATTGAAGTACCGTAATTGGGCCTGTTTTAGAGTGAGAGGATTCAGATCAATAAGAGTACAACAAAGTGATGGTTGAATAAAAATAGAGTACAAATGCATGGCCAAAACTGCTCTGTTTCACACAGGTGAAATTCAAATTAATAGTTTTGAAGTTTTGTTGCTGAAATGGATAACAGAAACACGGAAACCTACACATACACACAACAAAAAGGCGAACAATACTCATTCTGACTTCTTATTTTTCTTGTGTGTATATGATTTGGAAGACTTTTTCTTCTTCTCTTTATCAGCCATCAGATGCTCAAATTCTTCTGCGCTGGCAAATGGAGAAGGTCGAGTTTTTTTCTCACGCTTACGCTTCTTTTCCCCGCTAACCTGCTTGGACTTCTTGACTTCACTATCCCTATCACCATCATCACTATCAGAACTATCTACACCTAAGATATCATCAAAATCTTCATTATCATCATTGTCATCATCATTGTCACTTATGTGCTCTTTATGATGTTTTTCTGTAGTATGAGTATCTAAAACTTCTGTGTCACTACCATCTCCAAGCAAATCATCATCCTCATCAGCTACTTCATCAAGGTCATCATAATCATATCCTTCAGTTTCATCCACAGGAAGTCTTGCCGTGCCCAACATGTCATCTATTTCCTCTTCCTCACTCTCATTGTCAACGTCTGCCAACAAGTCTTCAGCGTCTTCATCCTCTGAGGCCTTTTTCTTCTTTACCTTGGGCCTCTTTGATGAATTTGTTTTGTTCATGTAGAACCTATGGAAGACAACATCTTCTGGGGGCACATCCTCCTCTGCTAGCTGTAGAATCTCGTCCCCAATCAAATGATGATTCATGTCAAGCTGCAAAGAGCAATTTGTAAGAGGCATGTTCATCGACTTCGATAAAGCACCACGAGGCCAACTCAATGCAAGAAAAATCAACTGCTGCTAAAGAATTGCATTATCATACCATACAGAATAAAATGAGAAACCAAAAATAATAGACTGCAAAAAATGCCTGGTGACTGAAGAAATGGTTTTGATTTACATTTGGAAGCTCTGGGTGATCTTGTGAAACGGCTAAAAACTAAAGAATGTTCATCGATAGCTATTTCTGCACCCACGTTTGAGAACTATAATACTTAAGGTTCAGGATAAGGTCTTGATTGATAGACAACTGATAGAGTTCATTGGACAAATATCCATCTACAGATAGAATGATAAAAGAATCAAAGATGAAGGACAACAGACGGACCATCAGGGACATTCAAACTGAACACCAAGATGAATCATTGAAAGAACTTTATATGATATACAGATAAGATTATGCCTATGGTGACAGAGAGAAAATGCAGATCAGCAGTGAACAGCTGAAATGATGAATGAAAATATATAGTAGTAAAAGAAACCTTTCTTGCAGGTGCAATCTGGGATCCACCATGCCATTTACCCTCTGCTCTCCGGTTTGCCTTTGGTTTCTTCTCCATGAACTTGTCAAGAAAAGCACTTAGTGAAAGATCATTTAAGGGGTCACCATTGTAAACAATGTTGGCCCCAGATAGAAATAATCTGAGCCATAGTAAGCCACTGATGGGTGCACATGTGCAGCTAAAATTGTTAATTCCCACCAACTTGTTCGGTCTGCATTGCTGTTACATGCAAAGAAGAAAGAAAGCATGAAAGTTTTGTAAGGTATGATCTTGGTCAATGAGGCTGAGCTATAAGCATGACAAAATAAAGTGCAAGACTTGACATGAACAATAGAGGTATACAATTAACCAGATGACAATGGCATTAAAGTCTTGTCTTAAAACTTATCCCGGCAATTTCAAATGGGACCAAGGTACCAAATCATAAATTCCAAAAATGAGTGATGCCAAGGGTTGTTTGTGAATCTAGACTACTTATGTTTATTGAATTATGGAATGAATTTGGCCAAAACAAGCATGTGTATGTATCTTATATTAAAAAATTCAACTAGTGAACATGAGTTCACGGCCACCATAGTAACCGAGCAACCAGCACTTTACCATAAAAAATTTAAAATTTAAAATTAAAAAAAAAAAAAACCACTTACACAAAAGAAACCAAATGTTCAAAACAAGTCAATCAATACTCATAGGAGGGTTAATACATTTGGATTTGATAACATGAGGTGCTACTGGAGAATTTACTTGTGCATTCTAGCACACACTGCATTTGATAACCAGAAAAAAAAATGAGGGTATCTTTCAAGATGTACTCCAGTATAAGCAGAAGATGGTCAGGAAGGTTTTATGAAGTAGTTCAGTTCAGGAGGGTTGTCAAAGTCCAGGCACCTGTTGGAACTTTGGTTGCTCCGAGTTGATACAGTTTCACATGTGCTAAGAAAATGTAGATCAGGTGCAATCTTGGGTTAGCCATGGCCTGTGTATGTTCAATAAACCAGCCACATGGCCTTGGTACAATGTCATAGAGGGTGGGAGTATCTTGTAGTCAGTTCAGCTAAATTTTAGAGAAAACAGACTTCCAAGATATTTTACCAAGTAAATTGACATCTAAACTCAAATTATCAACTGGAGAAAGGTGACTACTAAGTTTCAGGTACACATTTTCAATCAGTCATGGGCATAGTGCTCTGCACAAACCAGAGCTTTCTAATACAAACACATCAATAACCTCCATGACACTTTTCTGATTACAGATGTCATTCTTTCAAATCATAGAACCAGACAAGAACAAAAGCACAATGTCTTTAATTAAGTATTAAACACCATTACAAGTGATTTTAAGAGAAAGAAAGCAATACCAGTAAGAAGGTTCCCTATGGCGTGGATCATATCCTACAGGAGGCGATTCTTGAGCTTGTCCTCTGTTGGCAAAACTAATAGAATGACATTGAGTTTCATCATTCAAATTGCCTTCTCCATCAGAATTGTAGCACACATCCACATGTGAAGGTGGAGGAGTTTCACCATCCAATGAAGCAGCACAAGTACCAGAATTCTCTGGCCTTTTATCTGAAGGAAGGTCTGCAGAAGAATCCTGAGGCCCTTCTATGATATCCTCAAAGTGCTCAAGGTCATCATCTACAGACTCATTTTGTAGTGCCATAGTCCTGTTGGATGTAGACACTTGAAGAATTATTGACTTTAAATTCCAGGTCATAGTTGTTATACTTAAAATAACATACCATAAAGGAGGTTTTGCTTTAAGAACCTCAGAGAGTAAGAATAGACATCCACAAGCATATTGAGCAGGCGCTGAAGCGAAACCTGTTCAGATAAAATTTGAATTACTAGAGTTGTCAGGGAATCAAGATTAAGACTATTGCAAGCTGCATGTCATTTGAGAGAAATAGGTGGTTAGGGTATATGCAGCACCGCAATATATCTACATACACAAGTGCATGATCCTGCTATGAGGACATCACTACAATTACTACATAAGGAAGTAGCTCCAAGATATAATCCTTGTTACTAACCTGCAGCAAGCGTTTTGAAAAGGCAGATACCCGTTTCAGATTCACATCATTCTTCATAGCCTTGAACAGTAGTCCAAGAAACATTTCTGGCTGGATAATAAAAACACAAGTTGGAAATAAACGGCTTTGATGAATAAAAAGGAGATGTTAGTTGGTTAAGCACACAAATTAAATTATCCCATTAAAATATAACACCCAAGAAAGTATAGGTGTATAACAACAACAACAACAACAACAACTAAACCATAATCCCATACTAGATGGGGTTGGCTGTATGAATTCTTTGTCTCCATGTAGCTCTGTCAAAGACAAGAGTGGCTGAACATCTAATAAACGTAGGTTCTTAAACACTATCTCTTTCCACGTAATCCTCGGCCTACCTCTACTTTTTTTTTTACTTTCTATTACTAAACTAACACATTTTCGAACCGGGCCCTAGGGGTCTACGACACACGTGTCCAAACCATCTTAAACGCCCCTCTCTTATTTCATCTTCAATTGGTGCAACATGCACCTTCTGTTGGATGTGTTCATTTCTAATCTTATCCAATATTGTATGACCACTCATCCACCTTAACATCCTCATTTCTACCACATTCATCTTATGAATATATTGAACTTTAGTATAGGTGTATGGAAATGTAAAAAATATATATCATAACAGAGTTAAGATATTTGAAGAACCACCAAGGGCATCAAATTAGCCAATGCTATTCCTCGTATAGTCAAACCGAAGACTTTGAGGTAACAGGCTAACTATGGATAGTTAAAAAGGTTTGAACACTCAGGTATCATGTTATGTTTATTAAGCTAATTACCAAGATGAGATGAAAATCTATTATTCGCAAACCGCCAAAACTTGGATTATTAATCAATTTGTTTCATTCTCTTACAAACCAGTTGCCAACAGTTTGATACAATGTTTATGTCATTTAGTCAGAAAGAATGTCAACACTTGTCCATTCTTCAAGTTTAGTTTTTGCAACATTGTCTATTTCTACTGTCTTACAATAGAATTAAATTTCTTCTGGCCAACGAAGGGGAGCCTTGGCACAACGGTAAAGTTATTATCATGTGACCAGGAGATCACAGGTTCGAGTCGTGGAAACAACCTCTTGCAAAAAAAAAGCAGGGTAAGGTTGCGTACAATAGACCCAAGTGGTCCAACCCTTCCCCAAACCCCGCGCGCATGCGGAGCTTTGTTGCACCGAGCTGCCCTTTTTTATGCTTCTGACCAACATAAATTGTATATGATAAGATATGAAGAAGTTTCTTTCTTAGCAATGTCTCTTTCTCTTTAATGATGGAGACAATATTAGAAAGATAGCACAACAGAGCGAAACTAGAACACATTTAGAAACTAAAGGAAAAGAGATACCTTAGATGAATTTAGAAATTTGGAGTTAATAGTTTTGAATACAAAGCACGATAAAACCGGTCACTAACGATCTGATTCTTTGATGAGATTTGATACAAAAGCATCAATGCTTGCACCCCTACATTGAAATTCTCAGCATGGACCTGCATTTGAAGAATTTAATTTGACTCAAGAAACTTAACAAGTTCAAGGTTAATGGTTTCATTGGTAGTTAAAACACACTAACAAGGTTATGGTTCCAATAGTAGTTAAACACAACATTACATATCGCACTCACCAATTTGAAAAGTATTGGCATTTGAACCTCTAAAATATCATCAGCCTCATCACTTGTGACAAATGGAAATGCTCTGTTTACTCCCTGCATAAAATAATAATAATAATAATATTATTATTATTATTATTAATAAAGATGGGCCTCAAGGATAGTATTGTTTCAATTGAAAAATGTTAACAAAAAAGAACAATCAACTTTCAAGGGAATATCTTCACATGGAAATACTCTAGAGCATTATAGCTATATATGGTTTTTAAGTGTTAATAAGATTGGGGACGCCAAGGAAAAACTTGGGAAAACAATAAAGTCTTTATATGCTTTATATATATTACTCATGAACTAGATATGCTGTTCACAAAATAGATACCAAACCACATAGTTGTGTTTCATGGAGAAATGGAAAATGCATCCATTTCAGTCTAATGGTGACTGCTGATCCAACACCCAGGGAAAGGTACATGTTAGAACTTTTCAAAAAACCACAGGTGGTTTTAGGGAAAAGAAAAATACTTACAGTCAGCAGTGCAGATAGAAGACGAGAATCCATTTCGATGGACTCAATGGACCCTTCCTTGTTGTGAAGGGTGCTAGTTTTTTTCTTATAGCTTTGTTTTCCCTTTTCATTTCCCTTTTCACTACCTTTTTCAATAATTCTATTATCAAAACCACGAACATCTGAAATCAGCACCTGAGATGGAAAGTTCATTGGTAACATCTTATGCAGTTAATTTGGATAAGCAAATTTAGCTAGGTAAAAACTCAATAATAATCTATACACTTACATTAGTTCCTATAAAACAAAACAAATCAGTAAAATAAAAATGTAAAAGCCACAATCAATGGTTCCAAATTAGTCCAAATAGTGATAATTAAACAAGAAACATAACTGAAAAAGTTGCAACTGCCAGTGAAATTTGTTTTAAAAAAAATGCAGAGTTACAAGATAGGTGGTATAAAAATTTGGAGGTTGATTAACTTGGTCACTAGTCAAGTTAAACATTAAAGTAATTCTAAGAATAATATAGATCATTCACACAGTTAATATTGAATAATACACAAATTAATATGGCTAAAAAGGTTGCAGGATATTCTTTTAACCTTGTTGAAGATGGCTGTTGTAGGTGAAATGCATAAAGGCCAAAGATATTGGTAGGATGACAAGATATAAATGAAGATAAAGATATTGATGGATAAATTTAGATCATGTTTGGTGTGATGAAATGGGTGGGAATGAGAATGTGAATAGAAGTGGGAGTAGATGGGACTGAATGGGTCGAATAAGATAAGGAACAATTTCATTTGTATGGTTAAGTGTAAGCATAGAATGAGGTTATGCTTTCCATTTTTGTATTTGTTTTCCTCAAAAAAGTTGAAATAGAATAAGTAATATAATATTTAACGATTATAAAATATTTCAAATTTTTTCAACTTTATGATTGTAATTATTAAGACATGCAAAAAAAACACTCATAATTCCGTACAACATTCCTAAAGGAAACATTTCACCTAATTTAATATGATGTTATAAAAACAATTGTATAAACAGTTAATCAAACATATCATAAACATTAGAGCACCTTTAATGGTGCTTAGTGAAAAGCTCATTGAGCTTTTCACATTGAGCGCCCTCATTAGAAGAGGTTGGTGGCCACCAACCGGTTAATTGTGGGGCCCAGTTTATTTTTATTTTTTTCAAAATAATTATTTATTTAATGCAATGGATATCTTGAGGTTTCAAACGGTTTTATATCTCATTTTAAAAAATAGCCGTTACTCTTTGGAAAAAGCATAGCAACGGTGAATTTTTTTATTTTTTTTATTTTAAATTTCCTTTTCTCTATAAATACATCCACATTCTTATCAATCTTCCAGCACTTCTTCATTCTTTTTCTTCCACTTTTTCTTCATTCTTTTTCAATCTCCCACTCATGGATAAAAATATTTCTTCATCCTCACAAAATCCAAATTCTGATAATTTTCAAAATTATCAAAATCCTCCATACTACTTTTCCCCACCAAATATACAAAACTTTCAATATCCGTCTTCACAAAATCATCCTTACTATCTTCCAAATGTCCAAAATCAACCTTTTTCAGATTGTTATCCTACGTATTTGGGACCAGGTTCTTTTAATCCGTGCATGAGAAATCAACTTCCAACTGCAGAAACGAGTGGCAATCCAATTCTTACGAGCGAATCCACAAATTTTGATGGAGCTCCTCATACCGATCATCAAAATATAACAGGAACAGGTTCTTTTTCTGACTCTAAATTTCCTCCTTACTCCACACAACCAAGAATTGAGAATATCGTCCTAGATAAAGAAGAGCATAAAGAGCAAGTGGAAAAACATCAACTATGGAGCATAGAAGATGATAAAATGCTTGCGAGTGCATGGTTTACAATTTCAACTGATTGTAAGCACTGGCCAAAACGATAAGACGTTTCGAAAACGAGTTCTCTATATTATGAGAATCGTAAAAAACATTTTTGTCATTAACATGTTTGGGTGATATTAAAGATGATCCAAAATGGAAAGCAAACACTCCTTTTCCAAGGTCTTCAAAGAAAACAAAGATCAACGAAAGCGATACCTACACCTCTTCATCTAATGCAGATACCAATATTGATATAGATGACAATGAGTGTGAAGTCGTCCCATCGGCCAAAAAGCGGCAAAAGCAAAGACAAAGACGAAGAGAAAGGGAAAGTCAAGTGTGACTGATATAAATGTGGACAAAGAAATGGAAGAAAGATGGGTTGAATTACGAGAATGGAGAAAAGAAAAATTAGCTGAAGTGAGGAGTTTGAAGGCATCTTTTGAAATGGTTACTGATCATCAAATTCTCACTATGGATACTAGCCACATGAATGTTGAATAACTTGAGGATTATCGTCTGATGTGTAATGTCATAAAATCAAAATATAATATTTAATATTTATCTCTTATATTTTTAATGCATTCTAATTTTATTACTATGTAATTTTATTGTTTATGTAATATTTTTAATTTATCGTTTTATTATTTATGAAATATTTTAATAATTCATTTTATAATTTGGAATTTTTTAATACATTAACTAATTATTTTTACTAAATAATAAAATATTTTATGAGATAAATACATTTATAATGAAATATTTATTATGAAAAATTAAAATGGTAGTGGGTCCCATATTATAGCTCAACCACTATAGAGAATAGGTTAATGGATATGGGTTAATGAGTGCATGATGTGGCATAGGCATTGAGCTTTCCAAAAGCTCAACCACTAAAGATGCTCTTATAAATAACTTCAAGAATCATATCATGACTATTATAAATATGATGTCTTACACAAAAATAGAATCACATAAAAATTTTATCAAACATGTGATACATATTGATTAGGACATAGAAACAATCCATTTACTTAGTAAACCAAAATAACCACATAATCAAAATTATAAAATAAAAAAAATATATATCAAGATTTCATAGATAACCAAACAAGACTTTATTAAGAAATTTGTTATAAAAATACATTAACCAAAATAGAAAATATTTAAGTAGATTTTAATTAAAATGATAAAAAAATAATTAATATACCACAAATTTAAATCCTAAAGAGGGAATGCAATCTTTTTACGATTTGGATTCTCTAAATAAAATAGAAAAAAGATTAAGAGAGACATAAGAGAAAAAAAGGATTAGACAAGAAGGGTGATGAGAAAGATCAGAAGGGGCAAATAGGGCAACTAAAGAAGAAAAACAAGAGCGATATGAACAATTAGGACATACGAGGGAGAACAAATGGAGAGCAGAAGGATTGAGGGCTTTGGGGAGACAAAATGTTTGAAATTTTTATTTAAGTTGCATGTTATTTAATAAAAAAATGTTTAAAACACACATCTCATCCCCACAACTCCCATAAGAAGTGAGGATGGGCATTCCACTCATTTTTTTAGTGGAATGTTGGTTATTCATGCAAATGCCCATTCTCCCCTCTAAAAATGAACCAAATGAGATGATGCAGGAGGCTGGGGAAGAAAAATGAAAAAGAATATTAACTTAAATGTTCTCTTTCATTTCATTCCCTCCCTGCCCATTCCACCATACTAAACATGACCTCAAGGTAATGACAATATCCACCACAAGCTCTAATTTTCATACCAAACAAATGATGATTGGGAAAAATAAATGGCAGAAAAAGGAGAGCAAGTTTCAACAGAAATCCTCTGCTCAAACAACTTATCGTGAAAGCCTTATGTGGAAATCATGAAAATGCAATACAAAGTACTATGCAATCACGAACTATATAACTCATAATTTTACCTTGAAAAGTGCAAAATATACATCCACAAGACGTTTTGCTACCTTTGGTCCATCTCCTTTACTACTAAGAAAAATTTGACTTAAAAAGTTAACCTGTAGAGGCATGCATACACCAGCAAAATTATAAATCTCTGGTCAATACAATAACATTAAACTATAATGCAAAAAAATAATAAACTAATGAAAATGACATTTACGTGCACGTCAAGAAAAATTATAACAGTTAAAGCAAATCAAAAGCTATTGCAAATTAATACTTAAATTCCCAAGTTTGACTCGGAGAAAATCTGAACCTCAACCTAAGCTATTGCTTATAATTCAGTTCACAGTTTGCTCTCAAGGGAGAAAGGTGCAATGTCTTCTGTCAAAAATGCATCAACAAATAATAAAAAGAAGAACTTGATTGGGAACAAGAACAAGAAAAATATTGGCTAACAACTGGTTGCATCGAGGCAAGGTTGGCAAATTCTAGAGAATACAGCATTGAAAATTCAGCAGCATTACATGTTCTTTACAGGAACAACTGAGCTCATGTCAAAACAATCTAGCCAGGTCATTAATTCTATAAGAGGTCATAAATAGCTCAAGCCAAACAATCTACCCAAGAGATTCTTCCAAATATGACCTACCTGAATCCAATCTATAAAAATGCTAAAACACACAGGTAGGATTTCTTAGGGGGCAGAACTTCATGATACCGAAGTTATTGACATAATGCATCCATTCTAAGCATGAATACTAGTGATATCTAAGAATAACAATAAAGCCTGATCAAAGTTGATATCTAGAACTCTGATAATATTCTGATTATACAAATAAAAGACTACAAATGTAAATAATATGAGTTAGAAGCGATTGTTGACAAATAGGGCCAAAAATTTAAATTCAATACCCTAACTTATCATCTATTTCCATAGCTACTTCCACAAGTATGTTCTCAAACGATAATATCATGAGAAAAATTTATGATTCTTCAACATAAGCACAACAAAATTCAAAAATTCATCAGTCCCCTCATCTAAGGTAATATTTGACACTTCCTACAGTCATCCGAAGTAAAAGAAAGCCATGATTCATTAGTATGATGGGGTGTTTATGAGAGCAAAATATAAAATCTAAAATCAACAAAACTATAAAATAGTGAAAATAAAAGATATTGATATATGAAGAGATTCTACAAATACTGATTTATTTTGAAACAAAGGTAAGGAAAAATAACATCAACTTACAGCTTGATATTTTGCTCGCAAACCTATATGTGGTCGAAAGATAAAAGAATCAACTTCATCAATCACCACAGCCTGCTGACAAATAAATAGTATACACAGAGTGAAAAAATATCTTGGAAACTCAAGGAGAACAAACAACAACAACAACAACTAAGCATTAATCCCATACTAAATGGGATCGGCTATATAGATTTTTTGTCTCCATGTAAACTTTATCAAAGACAAGATCAGCTCGATATCTAATATACATAAGTCGATTTAGACAATACTTCTCTCCACATAATCCTAGGCCTACCTCTACCCTTCCTCTTACCTTCTACTGAGTGACAACGCATTTTACAGAAGTAGCTTAGTGAAAAGAAAAATTAGGATAAACGCATCTAAACCATGGCTATTCAGAATAATTTCATTAAAGAGAGGACAAGAAAGTGACCCCTTAAAGACAACTCTCTCATACTCCAATGCAAAACCATTGGTCATTGAATGGCTAAACATAACTTAGACATCTTCAAATCTGATTTGTTCTGCCTATATCATTAGAAGAAGATAAAGTTTCAAGCTAAAAGCATGCAGTTGTAACTTTACCAAAGTATTGTGTTAAAATGCGGAGATAGACAAGGCTAGATGCCCTCGTTGATGACTTATTAAGACACCGATCTTTAAAGGCCCGAATGTAACAAATAACTAATTCTTTTGGCAACTTCAACAGTGCATCAAGACTTGTTGTTTCATAAAGGAAAGGAAATAGTGAAAGAAAAGGTCAATCTCAAAAATATTAGCAACATAATTGGTAAAAAGAAAACAACTTTCCTGAGGCATAAGAAGTTAGTTTCACACTTACATGCAAGACAACACATGGCGATGGCATACTACAAAAAGAAATAAAGTTCAAACATAGCAAAATCCTTAGGGACTAGAAGCCTTTGCTATATTCTCACTCAAAATTCAGTCAGCATTAAATAGAAATTAGCCTAACATAATGCCACACACATGAAACAGACCTGATGTTTGTAGTGACCATAGTCTGTATAATAATGCAGGATTGCTATGGCTGAAAGCTAATAATAGTCAACTAAAACAATTATAAAGAAGACAAAGTCATCTTCAAATTACTATCCGTATGTATTACACCACCTTGAAGTATCCTATTCAGACTCTAAATGACAGCAGGTGTGTATTTCATGCTAAACACAAGTTCTTGTGAAATTTAGACAAATCATGACCTGACATGATGCAAAGACAAAAATAATACCAAACCGATCATATAGAAAGATCAATATAATCCTTCTCATTAGTCACAATAAGCCAAAATAAGAATTTCAATTATGCTATAATTAAAGATCTCAAATAAGTTCTAGTTGAAATACCTTCATGTTTGGATGAGCAGATAAAAGACATGACAAATGATATGCAGCATTAGATGCCGCCTTTCTCTCTGGATCTCCCAACTGCCCAATATAAAACTAGCTCTTTTACCTTGGAATATACAAGAAACTACCAATGATTTGAAGTGTTCATTGACTTTATTCATTTGAAAGCAGTAGAGAAGATATAATGGAGACAAAATGCATAAGTATGATTCAATATCCTCAGGGAGTTGCACGAAGGAGGTAACTACCTTATTGACAAGAGCAGCAAGTAATCCTCACGCTCCTGCTCTGGCTTACTTTTCAAAGAGAATATAAACTGTCTGCAGAGGAAAAGAGCGAAATATTAGTTCACATTAGTCATTTAACAACAAATACTACTTTTCTTAGCACCAAGTAAATAAATTTAATATTAGCACTAACACATGTTGAAAGCCATCAATTGATGAAGTAATAACACAAGTCACTCCTCGAGAAAGTGTAAAGAATGAACATCACAGAAAGAACTTAGCTCCACGATATTAAAGATAATAAAAGGTGGAAAGTAGTTTCAAAAGAGACAAGACCAAAACAGAAAAGGCAAGAAGGGCACGCCAGACCATAATCAGAGGAGCACAATGAAGAGATCCACAGAATAATGTGGAACATAATCACACGTATATGCTATTCTATAAATTTATTAAGGCAAAATTGCCTATCTTCATTGTGAAAATGTATTGATTTGTCATAAGATGATTCAAAAGGAATTGAAAATATTTATGAAGCAATCATAAAGCATTTAATGTTCTTGAGAAATCATTAAATTCAGACAGCCTTATTTCAGGGTCAAACACTAAAGCTTTGTAAATTTCAACCTTTTATGCTGACTAATTACATTTTGGGAACAAGACCAACTATCAGAAAGATAATAGATGCCCCATATCTCAACACCAGACATGCTCCTAAATGCTAAAACATAGAGTATGTACAACAGAATGATGATATAAGTGATTAAAAGCGCGGTCAGTTACTATATAATTTGGCCTAGAGGAACAAATATTCCAAGCACCAAGATGTTCTAGATAATGGAAGAAGACTATTTTGGCCTCTGATAGATAGGATTATATGAAAACTTAAAGATGACAAGCCAACATTTAAGAACAGAGTATAGAACCAGAGTCCAATATGATAAGAGTAGGAACCAAGTTGACGGTTTCTTCCAAAGGAACTTATTTGTTTAGTTTATCTTCTTTTAGAAAATAGACGAACCATGCTCCAAAACTAAACCATTTGTTGAGGAAATTGTAATATAATAGTGAAAAGGGGCACTTTACGAATTACAATTTAGACAGGCAAGCATATCTGTTGCATTTCAGGCATAAAACACAAGTGAATATTAAATAGATTGCTTCAGAAAATCAGATAGGTGTTACATGATAGGCGGGCTTGTCATAAAGAAAACAAATATTTTACAAACCTTCATTGCTTTGTCCTTGAGGTTGGGTAACATATCCTTGAGGGCTTCTTCGAGTGCAATAACAAATCGTTCATACCTGTATGACTTTACTAAATTAGCCAAATAAATATATCTTGGAAGCAATTCAAAAGAGAAAGTGTACACATATTAGATAATATACTACACATACGATGTTTTTGGGCACATTGTTTCTAAGGGACACCATATCCATACCCACATTATTATTGAGTTTAAAACTTGGGATTTATATACAAACAGAGAATATCCAGCTCATTGAAAGTTCCAATAAGTTCTAAACAGTTCTTCATTCATGAGCCCTAAACCTCCAACATAAAAAAGGGCTTTTAAGAATTACAATTTGATAAACATCTCTATTAGTCTATTCTATTGTAGAACTTATGAAAATTACCAAGACTTATGAGCTGCATTGAAGCTAACTGTTTGAACTCAATATCCAACAAGATGGCAATCCTAAGACATGAGAGTATAGCTAGACATAAACATGATCATGGAATTTGAAGGTGCACCAACAAACAAGCCAGTTTAGCTAAATAAACTCTTTGACAATTGAACAGCTCATTTAGTGATTGATTCTGGTTTAAAGAAAGGCGATTAAGACTCCCAAAAGCTATATCTAAACTGAAATTCTTAGCAATTTCTAACAATTGTTCATAAATTAAAGCTAGAAAAGTAGCTAGGAAACGGTCAAACAGGTCCCACTTTGTTTCAATTAAATAAGGTAATAGAGAAAACTCACCTTTGCTTCAAACATTCTTCCCAATACCAGAAAAGTAACAGGGAGAAGCCATCCTTTGTTTCAGGTAACGCATCCAAGGGATGTTGCAATAGGCTTTTCAACTTCCGGTCCGGAAGTAACCTGACGATTGGAAAATGAAAGAGATGCAGGATTAAGAACAAATGCATGTTTATTCATATTAAAAAACAGCAACAACAACAACTTGGCCAGTTCTACAGTAGAAACGGCAGTAACATTTAATCAAGGAGTGTTTCTCAAAGGGCAAAAATTACAATGAAGGCCAGCACACTTCACTTCAGATTAAAAAACAAATGCTTAAAATTTAAAACAGAATCATAGTAAGCTCAGTGTAAATCGGGAACATTAACTAAACTGTATGATAGGTAAAACCTTCTTAATGCCAAGGGAGATATAAATTGCACAATGAACTGCATCAACTTGATTGATGCACCCAAAAACCAAAGGAAAAAAGATAACACAGACGGCAGACCTCAATAAGAACAACTCTCTTAGAGCTTCAAATCCAGTAAATGCATATCGTTTCCCAACCTTTGATGTTACCATTGCTGCATTAGAGGGAAATTCCAATTCAGTACTCAGCAAAGGAAAAAATGTAGCTAACAGATATTTAAAAGGGTTGGAAAATATCAAATTCATCCCAGATTGATAATCAAAGAACACATATTTCTCTAAGTGATCCCACAAAAATTCTAATTATTGGTGGTTGTTAATATCAAGACCAGCTGGATGATGAAACCTGATAAACCTAAAGAAGAGATGTGGAAGCATGAAAAAGGTGCATCAACTTCACCAACGATAATGGCATAAATGAAGACCAATATTCCTACCTGAAATGAAATTTTTGAAATCTGTAACATGTTTATTAACTTTTTTAATTTTTAGTAGTATTAAAATCAACAACAAACTGACAAACGATGAACTATTAATGGCTAAACCACCTTTGTTACAACATCACCACCCCTAATCTTTATCTAACACCCAGTATCTGCATGGACAACAGCTTGGTCTCAGCCTTTGCCGATTAAAATAAAACAATCACACAAGCATAACCATTTCACTGTTACATATACTATTCAGAGATAAGCACATAAAAATATGAAAGCCAGCACCTTTGATGTAAAAAAAGACATCTAAAAAGTTCAGAACAAATATCATTCACAAATCAGAGAAAGAGACCAATGGAAATGCTTACATAAGAGTGCGTCCAGTGACCTTATATTTGCAATGGGATTATCTTCCACAAGACAAGTGAAAGCGGAAACTTTATCTGCTGAAGTCCCAGAACGTGCAGTCATTTCCAGAAGCCTCAAATCTCCCTTTTTCCTCCTTGACACGTCATAATCCTTAGCATACTGCTCCATCAACATCTCAGCAATCTCTTTTTTCTTGGCAGCCAATACCTTCAACCCCTCAATCCCCAAGGCTGGCACTTTCCTCCTCCCTTCCTCTCCAAGAACCTTAATTTCAAGCTCATCAGCGTCTACGTACCACTGCCCAGAAAGCAAGCCCGCCTTCATGAGCGGCAGCTTGGGCGTATCCTTCTTCTTCTCTGAACTCGCAAAAGGGTCGAGATCCAAGGGGTGGGGCTTAGCCTTGGGTCTCAGGACGGCACCATTTTCTCAGCTTTCTGGCTGTGATCAGTGGATTCGAAATTTTCCCTTTTAGCCGGGGCTTGATGGGGCCGGACTTGCGGAAATCAGGTCATCAGAAACCAGTGGAGCTGGAGAAGGTACCGGCACCGGCAGCGAGGCCAAGGGAGGACGCGAACGAAGCGACATCTGATTTCAAAAGGTCTACATCCTCAGGGATTCTCTGAGGCTTCTTCGGCTTCGAGACCGCCATTGTTCCCGGCGAGGAGAACAAAAGAGAACGGAGGGAGTTTTCGGGTGGGGGAGCAGGGGTTAGGGTTTTACGGCGGGCTTCGGATCGGGTGCCTTGTAGAAGAAGTCGGATTCGGATGTCCTACAAGCTCAAACCCGGATCCAAAAATGGACGGCCTTGGGCCCAAAAAATCTCTCTAAGTTATACACTGGCCTGATTGGATTAGCTTACAAAAAAAAAATGCTTAACTTATAAAAAATCATTTTTTCCAAAACTGCTTCTTTTGCAGATTCTGCTTTTTTAAAAAGCTAATCCAAACAAGTTTGTTTGAACCCAGAAGCACTTAACTTATAAAAAAACGCTTTTGGACTCAAAAAAAACTAATCCAAATAAGCCCATAATCATTTTAAAGAAGGTTGTTTAGGGCCTGTTTGGATTAGTTTTTTTTTAGTCCAAAAGCGTTTTTTTATAAATTAAACACTTCTAGGCTCAAAAAAAACACATTTGGATTAGGCTTTTAAAAAGCGAAGCTCTAAAAAGCTCAAGCAATTTATTTTTTTTGAGGAAATTTGGTCATGTAGTGCTTCTGAAACAAACAGTTTTGGAGAAGCAATTTTAAAGTTATGCAATTACCATATTGCCCTTATGAAATCAACAAATGATATGGGTTTTTATACCTTTCTTTACCAGCAACTAGCATCTCCTCTCTGAGAGATCCGAAGACTTCCCCCCGCCTCTATTCCTCTTCGCTTCCACGACCTCCCCCTGCCTCTGGGATCCATTCGTCCCCTCACCACAACATCAAACCTTCTTCTGCTTCCTCCTTTGATAGGGAAAGGTTTGTGTCTTCATCTTCATCCACCTCTCTTCTTTATTTGTTCATGTTTTCCTTTTTTTCATTTCTTCATCTAAGTCAACTTCTTGATGTTTGTTACTTAATTAGTTTGGCGTTTGTTTGTGTGTGTGTGTGTGTGTGTGTGTGTGTGTGTGTGTGTGTCTGTAGTTTGCTCACGAGGGATGTATACAGAGGTGGTGTGAGGAGAAAGGGAGCATTGTTTGTGAAATTTGTTTGCAGGTGAGAACTCAAAATGAAAATGGAAATCTCTCTATTTTTGTTTTCTATAGACTCTTATTCTCAGTATTTGGGAGTTTTGATGTTTTGGTGGTCTCTATCTATTTCTTTGTAAATTTTGTTTTTGTTTTCTTTGTGAGTCCAATTCTTAGTTTTTGGAAAAGTTCCAATTAGCTGCAACTTTTAGATGAAAATTAGAAGAATTCTATAAATTCCTTTTTTATAATATGTTTTTGGTATTAAGATCCAATGATGATTGAGGTATCTGTGGATTGTATTGTTTCTGTTTATTTGGGTATGGGGTCATTTGTGTACTGTTTAGTCTATGAAAGTTAATGGTTTTAGTTTGTGAAGACCGATTTATTTGATTGTTGGTTGGAGAATGTGGGTGCTAAGAATCTCATGAGATTGGTGTTTGTATTGGAGTAGGAAGCTTTCCAATTTGATTCTGTTTTAGTAACTTTTGTTTCTGTACTTGCATGGAGTTGTATGTTACTTGAGATATATTGCATTATAATACTTTTTGATATTACGAATCTAAGATCCAATCTTGATTGAAATTCCCATTTTGAGTCTGTTACTATATGGAACTTTGAACTTGTTTGATCTAATAATCTTTTTAGTGTTGGGGATATAGTTGATATGCCCTAGACCCAATCTCTTATGTAATAATTTGAGACACATTTCAAACAATATGGTTTGATTAATATATGGCATTGCCTTACTTTTGTTATCATATTAAGTGTTTAATATGATAAAGTCCTTGATCAAATTTAGAGACTTGTCATGATAGAGATCATAATAATGAGTCAAGTCTAAAATGATTTAATCTAAAATTGTTCTTGATCACGGGATCATTAAGAATAGGATATTAGTGATCGGTTAGATCAATATATGTGTATTGATCTTTATAAGATAAAGATTAGTTGATCTCATTGACTAAATCACATATATAGATGATGCATATGGAGATATGATCATTTAGGCCATTTCGATTGAGAATTCCTAATGGTTAATATTACCATAAAGCTGTCGATAGGATATTCTCTTGAAGAATGAGATATAATAGTTTCTTTGACACGAGATCATCATAGTAATTAACAAGCTATTTATCATACTTTGATTACGGACACCTATTGTCCTAGGATGATAGTTGAAAGGATATTGGGTATGATTAAATACTTGTAGAATTAATGATTGATCAAGAAGAATCTGTCAACTCTTGGTAATGAGTTTGAGCTCTATGTTGTCATTATTTATAGCGACTAAATTAAGACCTTAGCGGGGGCAAGCGAATGAAGAAGAAAAGAGTTTCTTAAGTCATTACGTTGGATTAGGTTATAATTGACATGAAACATAGTTGGTAACTTTATTGGGATTTGGCGGTTCAACCATATCCTAGGTTGACCGATTGCTTTATTAGCGGAAGGAAAATATTACATTATTCTTCTCACGAGGTTCTTGGGAAGTAATTATATACTTCATGCTATCCGGTGCGTTAAGGGAGTGTTGCTAGGCGCCAGCCTTGATTAAGTAAATTAGGTATGACTAATTTACTAAACAAATATTGAACCTATGGGGTCACGCACTACTTGAGTGTTCTAATCTTTGCTATAGGATTAATTGTTTTATTATTTGATGATTAAATTAGATTATTTAATTTATCAAATAAATAAATAAAATAAATTAGTCAAATGGAATATTATTATATTCTTTACTAGCATAGCGTAGAATATAATTAATATTAATGGACAAAATGAATAATGATTGGATGTATTTGGTTTTGGGAAAACCAAAGGTCTTTGGAAGACCAAAGGGTTTTGGGAAAACCAAAAGCCACATGCATTTAATGGCTGGGAAAACCAAAGGGTTTGGGAAAACCAAAAAGCCACATGCATAATGGTTTTGGGAAACCCAAGATTTTTGGAAGCCAAAGCCTCATGGAAATACCTATATATATGTAGGCTTGCATATGGGTTAAGACACACAAAGAGAGAGAATACAATCCATCAAGTGAGTTTTGAGAGTCAAAACTATTTGTTTCAATTTGTTCATGATTCCATTTTGTCAAAGGGTTGATAGCAAAGGTTGGTACCGGTGTGGATACGCATAGAGTCTTAGCATTATCGAAGAGGTTTAAAGAGAAAAAGGAATTAAGCTTCCAAGGTATGTTTTAGATCCGATCTTTAACAAGTTAAATAAATTTTAAATGCAAATAGATCTCCCATTGGATTATTTCGCCTTCCGCTGCGTGTTTTGAACAACGAATAATCCAACATTTAGAAGTATTTTAGGGAATAAAAACCTCAAGATGACATTGAAATGGATGTTAGATGGACTTTTTATGTATTTGTTTTTTAGGGGTTGTCTAGTTGAAAGATGAGATTAAAATGTATGTTGGACAGTGTGTGTGTGTGTGTGCGTGCTCTTGATAGTGTTTGTCAGGCTGAAAGGTTAGATTGGAATAAATGTTGAACAGACTTTATGTGATTTTTATAGTACTTTTCTATCTGAATATTTGGTGAGAAAGATCTGAAAGCAAATTCTGAATGTGAAACATTCGACCTTCAAAAGCAACCCAATGTGTAGCTTACTCTAGACCATGTTCAAGACCAGAATGGCCCCATATCAGTTAAAATTAACAACCAGGGCAGTCTATAGACTCTATATTTGTGCATGCTCACTGTGCTGTGTGGGTAGAGCTTTGTCAAATTGACCTAGTGAAATCTAGCACATGAACAACAGGTTAAATACTAAGTAGCAAGTTTATAGTAATTATGTTGCAGTAACAAGCTACTCATTGAGATAATCAGTTGCTTTAAGCATCTATCGCCAGTGACGATTTTGTTGATGGAGAACTAAATTTGCTTTATCTTTGCCCATGCACCATGGCCTATATGATAACCATTTTGTCAGGATCACTTGCAACCTGACCATATCTCTATCACTTGCAACCTGACTATTTTCCTCTGAAAGATGTGAAAAGTTAACAAAACAACCGACAATTAGCAAGTGGATTTGTTATGGTTTTGTTTGTCTACTACATTCATTATTTCTTTCTACTTTTTGCTTGATTGGTGAGTATTTAGTCACTTTCTCTCAAGTTAGATTACTTAAGCAAGTGGTTTTGCGGTTACATTTTTTGATTCCATGAGCATGTTGATTACATCTCCATTAATGATCACGCCTTATGATCAATAATATAAGTTAATGTAGTGTATTATCGGTATAAGTTCATAAATCTTCTTGAACATGGCTTCCAAACTAGCACCCAAAAGAGTTGTTCAAGGGACAAATACAAGTGATGGGAATGTGGAGAAATGTGAAAATATTGCAAAGGCTAGATGAGATGACACAAAGACTGAATTTTTTTTAAAGATATGTGTTGAGGAGGTCCAAGCGGGTAATAGGCCACACACACATTTTACAAAAGAAGGTTGGAAAAATGTGGTGTCAAAATTTGCTTTGAGAACATGCCTAAGTTACAACTATAAGCAACTAAAAAACAAATGGGACTCACTGAAGAAGAAGTTCTCCATATGGGCAAAGCTTGTAGAGCACTAGACAGGCCTTGGTTGGGACTCTGTGAATAGGACAGTTTTGGCAAGTGATGATTGGTGGGCAAGAAAAGGACAAGTAAGCCAATTCTATTTGCATCATAGTCCTATATTCATTATATAATTTTTACCTTGAAAATATTATAACACATTGTCTTTTTGTTTTGTTTGAAACAGGAAAACCCAGAATATTTAAAATGGAGACATGAGGGTCCTAAGTTTTTAGACATGATGGAGATTTGTTTCAAAGATGTGTTGGTGACAGGCTATATGGCAATGGTACCATATGCGGAGCCATCTACTGATAATGAAGAAGCCAACCAAAATGTTTATACTTAGGGCATGAATGAAGTAGAAGTAAATGCCGACAACTTTGATGATGAAGGTGATAGTCCTGAACAATATAATGCTACACCGAGGAGAGAAACTCGTACAACACATGATAAAAAGAGACAAAGGACGTCACGTAGAGAAAGGAGAAAAAGTGCAAATGAACAATTGCAGGAATCATTTGATCGCCTACTCTCTAGGATAGACAATATGTCCCGTGGTAGTACAAGAGTTGAGAATGACGATCGTTATAGCATAAACAAGTGTGTGAATTTAATGGACATTGTACAAGGGATTGAACAAGGAAGCCCACAAAACTTCCACGCGGTGAGGTTGTTTGCAAAGAAATCTCATAGGGAGGCGTTTGTGTCACTAGTGGAAGTGGATCCATAAAGCATTCTGCGGTTGGTTGAACACTTTCAACATAGACAACATCGACCGATTTTAACTCCGATTTAAGCTCATCTATATTTATATATGTTTGGACTAGTTTGTTTTGCTTTTGTTTTATGTGTTGAGCGTGTATCTTCAACATTGTGTTAAACTTTTGATATCTCTAAGCTTTATGTGTTGAATTGTGTTAAAATAATAAATGTGACATGTCTTTGCTTTATGTGTTCAACTTATTGTTTGTACAGAAATTAAGAATTATGGTTGTTGGACATATATGAATTGTCTCTGTAATTGAATTGTTTCTAATGTTTTGGATTTCTATAATTGAATTATTTCTTAATGTCATCAGTGAACTGATGTATTTTTGAAAAGTAGTAAAATTTATTTGTTTATGTTAGGCCATAGGAGTGTGTGGCTGTATGCTTGCTTATTTGGGGCCTGTTTGGATTGGCTTACTTTTAATAGAAGGCTTTACTATTGAAATCCTTGGGAGTTGATCGTGTAATAGCTTATAGAAAAGAAAACATAAAAGGTTTTAAGTTCTCTAACTTCTTTTTGCTTTTATGATTAGTTGTTGTGTTCTCTGACTTTTTAATGTGTTCATAGTCTTGTTCTTATGTTCTGTCTTGGTTCTTCTCATTAGTCATTTAGATTTTTAAGGTGAGGCTGGTTTCCATCACCATTCTAGTATTGAAAGCATTTATTTAATTTGAGTTGCTTAACACTTTAGGGAAATATAACAAATTTAGATCTTAGGGTCATATGTTTGTTTTCTCAAGTAATTCATAGTTACCTTATTGGTTGTAAATAACACCATCCATATGTTCATTTGCAACATCCCATATATTGCCTTGTCATGTAAAATAGAGTATATATGATCAGATTTTGTTAGAATCTCAAACAATTGTGATTTATTAATGCTGAAGAACTGTTCACCTCTTAGAAGAAATAGAAGTTTTTTGAATTTTAGTATTGTTTTATGATAGGGATGAAAGTGGTAAGACACGTGGCATTCATATGAGTAGGTCACGTGTCAAGGTAACAAGTCTTCTCGCCCAAATCAAGTCAACACGATGTGATATATCTTATCGATCCGATGTGTGTACCCGATATGACAATATTATTAAATGATTTATCGGGATCGGAAGGGACTTGCCAACCTGACACGTGTTGATCGGAGAAGGCACTTCTAGATTAATAACCATCTGTATCGGTTCAGATCTTCTAGAAGAAAGGCGGTTTGTAAGCGACCTAGACTTACAGAAAATTACAATTTGGTAGGCGGCTCAAACAATTATTTGGCACTTAGGCGGCTTAAATTTGGCGGGGACGGTGGCAAACCGCGTGCCTAAATTAAGAAGCGTGCTCGGCCATTGCATAACTGCGCCTATAAAGCGAGGATCCGCGACTCATTTGGACAAGTTGAATCCCAGCAGCGAAGCTCTCCCCAATTGGAATATGGATCTATTTTCTCTCTTCTTTTGTTATTCAATTCGAGGAATTATTGTAAGATCTCTTGTAAACTCAGCTATTGATAGTGAGATCTCTCATTCCTATGGTTTTTTCCCCCGTTGATTAGGGTTTTTTTCACGTAAATTCGGTTTCTCTCTTCTTCTGTTTGGATTCTCGATTGATTTTCTACTGAGCTAGCCACCTGATCAATATAAATTCAATTGTTTAGTTAAAATTGGGAACTTCAATCGATTTTAGCTCTAGCAGTTTAGCCTTGCGTCTATGGGGAGGCTTTGAACAAAAGTCCATAGGCTGCCGTCTGAAAGAAAATCAAAAGAGGTTCCAAGCCGGGAAGGAGAGAAAGGAGCTCGATCGCTACTCTAGCAGGAGATGTTCCGCCTCTAGGGCTGAAATACCTCAGGAAATGGTAGAAGCGGAGAATGATGTTGTCAGCGTCGGAAGGATGGCGCAAAGAAATGAAGAGTTGAAACAAGCCGCCGGGGAAGCAAGTCAGCGTGTTTCACAAACTACTGTCCCTCATAATGCACAACCCCTTAAGGAGAGTAGGGGAGGGAAGGCAGCCTGTTCCCCTAAGCACCAAACACATTCTCGAGCCGACAGGGTAAGGAATCTTCTCTTTGGAAGCTCGACCCAATATGTCGATGTCAGATAAGCCATACGAGAAGGCGTGGTTAGGGACGGAGAAAAAGGAAATCTCCCATTCTCTATATCGATCGTGGATCGGAGGCGTAGGGCCCAATCACCCGACATCACCGATCCTAGAGGTATTATCATTACGCCGGTCGGTATCACTTTTCTGCGTGAGCGATCGCCACATCGTCACCATTCCCTATACCGGTCTCCTGCGACACGATTCTCCATATACGCCGTTATCCATCCCGGCCCGGCGATACATATCACGAATGGGGCGAGTTCAACAACTTGTGCCACACATCACTTCTCCCTTCATAAGAGAAATTTGGGAAGCCCCTTTTCCCGAACACTTCAGGCCCCCAAATGTTCTTCATTATGATGGGGCGTCCGATCCCCAAGAACATTTGGAGAGTTATCATGATGAGGTCAACCGAACAATTGAAGCCATCATGTGTCGAGTGTTCCCTCGAACACTCATTAATGAAGCCCATGATTGGTTTAGGGGAACCCCCCCTAGGAACCATACACAGTTTCCAACAACTTTCTGACCTTTTTCTTTGTAATTTTGCCAGCAATAGGAGGTTGAAGAAAAATCCTATGATGTTACTAGGATTCAGGCAAAGGCGGAAAAAGAAACTCTCTGTGATTCACATAAGCCTCTTCAACAAGAAGATCAATGGCATACTTGACATTGTGGGATCGAAAATACCTGGCTGACATCGTGTCTATGAAGAGATACCAGGCGACATATCGAATCACAAATGATTATTTTTATTTTATTTTATTTTAATATTGCAGTTTCTTCCATTCCTAATAGAGGCAAGCCTCTATTATTAATTACCCCCGACAGAGTCTTGGGAACCTCTGATTAAAGGCAAAAGTACAAGTAGAGGCAGTGAGAAATAATTCATTTATTTGTATAACATAATTTTCGTTACATATAAATATCAACATATGGATGTATATACATATTATTTATTTATTTATTTATTTAAATAGCTTGCCGCCTTCATGCTTGGAATGTATGCCTCGCCACTTTGAAATTTGTGTTTTATCGGTAGCCTCAAATGCATGCTTAAATGCTTGATCTTGAGATTTGCAGCTTTAGGATTTATGTTTATATTGACCATCTCGAGATGAGTATTTCATCACCATCATGAGATATGTGTTGCTTTGAAATTTGTATTTATTAGCCACCTTAAGATGCGTGCTTATCGTTGCTTCGAGATTTGTGCCAATTCAAGATATGTACTTCATCGGTTGCATCAAGATGCGCATACCGTTTTATGATTTGTATTTCATCATCCGCTTCAAGATGCACGTTCTATCACCGTATCAAGATGCGTGTCACTTTGAGATTTATACTTCATTATCCGCATCAAGATGCGTGTTCCATTGTTGCATCGAAATGTGTGTCACTTTGAGATTTGTATTTTATATCGGTCACTCCGAGATGCTTGTTACTTGGTCACATCGGGATACGTGCCATTTTGAGATTTGGGTTTTATCAGCCGCCTCGAGATAAGCATTCCACCACCACCTCGAAGTATCCCACTTCATGATATATTTTATTGGTCGCCTCGTGATGTGTATTCCATCATCCCATCAAGATGTGGGCCGCTTTGAGATTTGTGACATTTTGAGATATTTGCATTATTTTTATTTTATTTTGTTATATATATATATATATGAAAGCCTTCTTCGTGGATTTCTGATATTTTTTTTAATTCCCTTCCTTTTTTTTCTTTTTCCTTTCTTTTTCTTTTCTTTCTCCGCCTGCCCTTTATTTATTTGTTTTTTTTTAATTTTTCTTACTCTTCCTGACGCCCCCTCTCTGTTTCATCCCTTTTTTTTATTTTCTTTCTTTTATTTTTTATTCTTTTGTTTTGACGCCCTCCTCTTTTTTCCTTTTTTTTTCTTTTTTTTTGTAATTTTTATATTTTTTCTTTCATTTTGTTTTGACGCCCCCCTCTCCACTTCTGTTTTTTTTTAATTTATTTTATTTATTTTCTTCCGCTTCCTCTGTTCCGCCTTTCTTTTTTTATTTTTATTCTTTTTTAGATATATATTTTTTTTATTCTTCTTGTTTCGCCGCCTCTATCTTTGTTTTATTTTTTCTCTCTTTTTCCTTCTTTTTTTTTTTGAAATCCTTTTTCTCTAAGCGCTTGGTATTAGTCTCCCTGAAGGGAGGATTTGGACATGGTTTTCTCCTCAGTTGTGGTGAGGATGATCACCAGCACTGCCACGCATGGGGTGGTGCTATTCTTTGACAGCAACGGGGAATAATACCAAGCATCGCCACGCATGGGGTGGTGTTGTTCTTCAACAGCAACAGGGACAAAAACCAGCACCACCACGCATGGGGTGGTGCTTTGTTCTCAGCGACAGCGAGGCGATAACCAACACCACCACGCATGGGGTGGTGTTGTTCTTTACCGACAGCGGTTGGTGGCGGCGGCCTCCATAAAGGGAGTGGACGATGGCGTTGATGGAATATGGGAGAGGAGGAGCCCTCTCCTTATGCTATATTATAGTCGTCGGCGGACCCAGAGCACTGTATCCTTGGGAAAGCCATTAGAGAGCAGGGCAGTGTACGGCAAACCACACAACTTCTTGCTTGAGAGAGGAGAGCATGGAGGAGATCTCTTCCCCCCAAAAGTCTCTTCACAATAGGTTTCTCCTCCTTTATTTATAGATCCTCACAACCTAGATGATAAGGTTGAAGTTTTAATTTGAGTTTTAATGCGTCCTTGAGATCATAATCTAGATAAGATCAAAATTTTAATTTTTATTTTAATGATTATAATCTAGATTTAGGTATAACCTATAATTTGAATTTTAATCAAAATTTAGGTATAACCTTGAATTTAAATTCAAAAGCTAGAATTTTAATGATCATAATCTAGATTTATGACATTGAATTTGAATTTTAATCATCATAATCTAGATAAGATCAAAACTTGAATTTAAATTTAATTCATTTTTTTGTCTCGAGATTTGTGTTCTCGGACTATCCTGGGATCTGTATTTCTGAGATTGCCTCGGGATTTATA
Source organism: Dioscorea zingiberensis (assembly GCA_026586065.1). Lineage (NCBI taxonomy): Eukaryota > Viridiplantae > Streptophyta > Magnoliopsida > Dioscoreales > Dioscoreaceae > Dioscorea > Dioscorea zingiberensis. The sequence goes on from CM048819.1 coordinate 12,088,246, forward strand.
TTTTTGGTCTTCCTCGGGATTTGCGTCTTTAGCTTGCCTCGGGATACGACCGGATAAATTTTTATTTTAAATTTAAAATATCTTAATTTCAAGATACTTCAAGGTATATATTTCATTGGCACCCTTTAAATATTGGCACTTGGTAATGCATATATATTTATGCATATGTATTTTTTTCGACACAAACAGACATCAACTCTGCAATAGTTGTGGGAATAGCTGTGAAAGGGTTGAAGGATGGACCCTTCAAAGATTCCCTGACTCGGGAACCCCCAACTGGTCTTTCTGATTTCCAAACCATAGCTGTAAAGTATTTAGCCTCCGAGGAGATGAAGGCTAAGTGGCAAGAGAGTGACCTCTTGCAAATGGAGGAAATCAGAAAGAAGAATCACCACCCACAACCATACAGGGAATGGAAAGAAGGAGCCCCAAGAGGTGATAAACCTCGAAGGGAAGGAGGGCGGAATCCAAACCGAACAGATTGGTTTGATGATAGGAGGCCCCCACAGCACCTGAGATATGATCCTGAAAGAGCAGGGAAGTACTCCATTCTTAACGCCTCACTGGAAGACATTCTATCCCAAATTCAGGATCAGAAGATACTGAAACCTCTACAACCAATGAAGAACAATCCAAAGAGAAAGAAGAGTAAAATTTCTACAAATTTCATCAGGATAAGGGGTACTTTACTGAAGAGTGTATCCAATTGAAAAATGCCGTTGAGGGTCTTATCAGGGAAGGCAAATTGGATCAATTTCTACAAAAGAAGCGAGAATTGGATACTAAGAATATCCTTCCTCCATAACACATTATCCCAAGTGATACGCATGTGGTATTATTATTGTTGGAGGACGGGATCACGGTGGAGAGAGTTCCAAATCAAGGAAAAATTATGTGAGAATGGTGGGATGCATGCGAGCGTTACATCCTTGAAGAGGTCCACACACTGTACAAATTTGTTTCTCGGATGAAGATATGAAAGGGTGCACCACCCCGTGATGGCAGCTCTAGTGATCACGCAAAGATCGGGATTTTCCTTTGTTGGCGAGTTCTCATTGATCTTAGGGAGTTCGGTAGACATCATATTCTCTTACGCTTTTGGCGAGAATGAAGCTTCAGGTTGAAAATGGAAGCCAATCAAATCTCCCCTCGCCGAGTTCAATGGCTGACCCACTTGACCCGGCGGTATGATTTCTCTCCGTTGACTCTTGGCACTCCCCACGAACCACGACTACTCTCATTAACTTTTTAATTGTGCACGATGCCTCGAGGCTACAATGTTATCATAGGGAGGCCATCAATCAATCAATTGAAAGTTGTACCTTGACCTACCATATGATGATCAAATTTCCAATTGCCAATGGTTGCGGTGAAGTGAAAGGAAACCATCGGCCTCTACGCCAATGCTATGCTACCATGCTCAAAGGTTATGGCGAAGGGAGTAAGCGGTCTGGAGAAGCACTCTTGTGGAGGATATACGGCATGAAGGCGATGAGCGGGAGAAGCGTCGTCCCACTCCTATTGAAGGCTGAAGCCATACCTCACGAAGAGGAGCGGTAGGAGCGGATCATCAGGATAGAACAAATCTCCCATCCCTCCTAGCAAGAAGAAATATTGAATTTCTTGAAGAGCAATTCCAATATATTAAGCTTGGGCAATTTGAAGAGATGCACAGAGTCCCACGGAGATCATTGAACATCGACTCAAAAGTCGATCAGGGGCATAAACCAATCATACAAAGCGAAGAAGTTTTGCTCTGACGCCTCCAAGTTGCCCAAGAAGAAGTGGATAAACTTTTGGCTGATTTTATTGAGAGGTGTACTACCACGAGTGGTTATCGAATATTGTATTGGTCAAAAAATCCTTTGGAGAAGTGGAGGATGTGTGTGGACTTCAATGATCTCAATAAAGCATGCCCTAAACACTACTACCCACGCCTCTCATTGATAATTTAGTAGATTCTACATGAGTATGAAATGCTTAGTTTTCTCGATGCATATTAGGATATAATTAGATCCGAATGGTGGAATCCGATGTGGAAAACTTCCTTCATGTTTGGAAGAGGGACATCTTTGCTACAAAGTCATGCCCGTTTGGCTTGAAAAATCTTTAGGTGCTACCTTTCAAAGATTAGTAAACAAAGTGTTCAGAAATCAGAATGGGAGAAATATAGAAGCTTATGTTGATGATATCCTGGTGAAAATCGACAAAGCGAGCGACATAATGCCGTCTGCGAGAAACTTTTCTTTTGCGCCCGAGCTAGCGGGCCTGAACCTCAATCCGAATAAATGCGTTGATTATTCGATCTGGAAAATTTCTAGGGTTCATGCTCACGCATGCCCGGAGAATAGAAGTAAGCCGGAGGAGAAGATCGAGCCATCCTAGAAATGAGATCCCAAGAACAATCAAAGAAATCTGAAACTTAATGGCCAATTGGCGACCTTGGAGATTCATTTTGAAGTCGAGGAGAAAAGAACCTTCATTTCTTAGGGCATTAAGAAAAGCCCCAAGGTAGAATGAAATGAAGAATGTGAAACAACATTGAGGCGGTGAAGGAGTATTTGCAATCACTGACTTTGTTAGCAAAGCCACAACCAAGAGAAGAGCTTTATGTTTACTTATGCATAGCCAGATGCGTTGTCATTTCGGTATTAAGTAAAAATTGAGGATAATTTACAAAAGCGGTTATACTACATAAGCAAGGTCTTTCTTGATATAAAATCAAGATATCTTTCCCTCGAGAAATTGGCCTACGGCTTAGCCCTTATTTTTCGATTCACGCCGGATAAGAGTCTTGACCGATCAACCATTAAAGCAGATTCTACATCGGCCAGACACATCGGGACGTCTAGCCCTATGGGTGCTTGAGCTTGCGGAGTATGATATCAACTGTGAACCATGTACTTCCATAAAGGCACAAGTTCTAGCAGACTTCATTGCTGAATTAACAACCACTACTAATGATGATCCCTTGAACATCAAACTATCTGAAACCAGAAACGATCTTTCATCCCAATGGGTCTTGCATACAGATGGTTCCTCCACGGGAGGCGATTCGGGAGGATGGCCCGATCCTACAATCACCATCTGGATGGAGCACTTCTCTTGTCTTAAAATTTGGGTTTTAAAGCAACCAATAATGGTAGAGTATGAAGCTATGATATTTGGATTCTGATTAGCTTCCTTGGTCTTGGATCTGAGAATACGCAAGCTAACACTGATTCCAGGTTGGTTTGTGGAGGCCATATGAATGAAGGAAGATCACAAAGTCTCTAATGCGAGAAGCTCACCACAAGCTTTGAAAAAGGCCACATCTCCAAAATCCAGGCGAGGAAAATCGGAAGGCCGATATGCTATCGAAGTTAGCCTCGGCCAAATGCTAATATTGAACAATGAGTCAACACACAATACTTGGCAGCAAGACAATTGATTATCGACCACTTGAGGAACTTATGGATATCGATCGAGAGTCGTGTTGGATCCATCCAATCACGAATTACTTGTAAGAAGGAACTCTACCTAAAGATACTAAAGAAGCTCGAAGGATCACCATGGGGGCTCGGTATAGCGTGGTAGATGGGCTGACTCTACAAAAATCCTACACCCTCCCTTTGTTGAAATGCCTCCGGCCCTCAGAATCAGAATATATCCTTCGGGAAGTCCATGAAGGGATAACAGGGGATCATCTGGGAGGAAGAGCATTGAGTCACAAAATTCTAAGACAAGGATACTCTTGGCCAACATTGAACAAAGATGCCCTTTGAATTTGTCAAGAAGTGTGGCAGCACACAGCGTCGCTCAAATATTGACGCCCCTCCCACGATACCACTCAGCATGATCGTGAGTACAAGGCCTTTTGCCTTATGAGGAGTAGATATACTTGGACCATTCCCTGTAGCCGTCCGACAGATGCAATTCTTAATTGTGGCGATCGACTACTTTACTAAGTGGGTAGAGGCAGAACCACTGGAGTCGATCACAGGGAAAACTTGTCAGAGTTTCTTTTGTAAATCCATTGTCTGCAGTTTCGGCTTGCCCGTGCTTTCATCCTGAGACAATGGTCGCTGATTCGATAACCCAACCTTCAAGATGTTCTGTACATATCTTGGTATAGAATCAAGACTAACTTCTGTTACTCAACCACAAGCAAATGGACAAGTAGAAGTGACCAACAAAACTCTCCTTCACGATCGAAAAGCCGGGTCCTCCGAAATAGATCGAACTGGGTAGAGGAGATTCCAAGTACTTTATGGGCATACCGGACGATCGCTCAAACCCCGACTGGTGAAACTCCATTTACGTTAGCATTCGGAGTCGAAGTTGTGCTCCTAGCAGAAATTAATTTGCCCACACCAAGAACACAATCCTTTAATCCGATAGCGATGAAGAACGACTTATGAACTTGATCTCCTCGAAGAAAAGAGGGACTATGTTAATATTCGAGCGGCAGCATACCTACAGAAAGTCAAAAGATACTATAATGCCAAAGTGAAAGAAGCAACCTTCCAGGTTGGAGATCTCGTGTTGCAAGAGAATATCTTTCAAGGCAACAAGAGCGGAATGGGGAAGTTGAATACCAATTGGGAAGGCCCCTATATTGTTCAAGAAATTGTAAGGCCTGGTACATACTGGCTCTCAAAAATGGATGGGCCTTAAACTTAAGCGTCCATACCATTCAAGAATATTCTGGAGAGGTACTATCAATAAAATCGTTTACTTCTCATACATTTATACTTTCTCTTCTTTTTTTTTTTTTTTTACTTTCGTTTCTAGAAAAAGTTCATTTACCAACGAAGAAAAAGGATATCAACAGTAGGAGCCATCTTGGTCCTTCATAGCGGTCCTAACGGACCCTGCTTTGGTCCCAACCGGACCACCGCCGGTCCCAATAAACCCCTCACGGTCCCCAGCGGACCATGCTTCCAACGAACCATCACAGGTCCCCGATGACGGACCATGCAGGTCCACTACATTAACCAACTATACCCGATCCAAATTCGTCCCAAGAGTCAACATACAAATCAATCATATTGATGGATCACGTCAACTTCCTACAAGTGAGATGAGATCTTACATTTTGGCAGCAATATAACGACTCATCACCTTGGAAAGGATTATGTTAAAGTGGAAGAAAAGAAAGTTTATTCACTATAAGGACATTGAAATGCTCCAAACAAAGACTGATGAAAAAAGATAGTTTGATTGAAGAGAAAAGTTCATCGATAGAAAATATGAGATTATAACAAAAATATACAAATTAAAAAGAGTAAGAAGAGTCAAAATCAGAAATTGCATCTGGAATTTGAGCGGAGGGAGAAAAGTTGCAAAGCGCCCGGCCTTACGATTATTTATTTCCACTTAAGAACATGAACTTCAAAACATTCATTACTCCCGGAAGGACGAATACGAAGATCTCCTTCTTCTAGGCGATGATCTCTCACAAAATCCTCCCAACCATGCATGTAGAAAAGAAATTCTCAAGTTCCCTTGATAGCGACAATGTCATTTATCCGAGAAATTTCCGCTTGGACCGTCACGCGATCCTACCGTCTCTGATCCTAATGCGGCCCTTCCTCAATGAACTTCATGTGGCCTTGAAAAACCCTCGGAATCCACAAATGACGGAAGTTATAGCGTAGTCTTGAGAAGAACTTGTAAAAAGAAGGGCGGTTTATTTATCACCCATGGCGGCGGGAGGATGATCAAAAGAACCATCAACATCTCTATTTATAATAAAGGTTTTACGCAAGAAACCAAAAGCGATTAATGCATACCAGGAATATTAAGAGGCGCGGGGCGGCTTAACCGTTTGAGCCAAGCAGAGGCCTTTTTGACTCCTCGAAGAGAATGTCTCATTAAAACCGATTTTGGAAACTCATCGAATTCAAAAGCTTCAATAAAGAGGGGTATTTGCTCCTATTCCTAGAAAACCGGCTTAAGTGAAAATGTAGCGGGGAATGAAAAACTTCGTTGCTCAGCGGACATTTTGTCTCGGTTTGCCTTGAAAATCAATAAGCGCATCGGATCAGATGATGGAATCGAGAATAATAAACGGTCAGATCGATGTGGAGTTTCGTTTAGAGAACAAGTTGGCATTCAACAAGTTATTCTTTAGCTTAAGCATTGAAGACAAATCGAATAACAATTCTATTATTTCCAAAAAGGAAGAGAACAAGAAGAGAAGAAACAAAGGAAACAATCAAAGCGGTCCTTCACGAGGAAAAGATAAGCCCAAATCATGTTTACCATTTATATACAAGCTCAAACAAAGAAAGCGAAGAATGATCAAAATCAACTATAAAATTAGTGCACTTTCTGAATGAGGTCCCGATTCCTTGATTGACCACACTTGTTCTACGGGCCTCCACACGAAGCATCTCCTTCAAAGTATCCTCGGGTTTCCCTCACTTTCGATCGTTCAAAATCTTTTCAGCACCATCTCCAGAGTTCTTCGAATTTCCCTTGAAGCTTGATTTGGTCGATCTAACGAAAAAGAAAGAAGAAAAGGAGAAGATCGGAATAGCCCTTAGAAAGATTGAATCGAAATAGAGAAACAAAGGTCTTACGATTACTTCTCTGACGCTGATCGCATAATATATATTGAGGAAGCGGATTTGGAATCCTAAGTCTCTAAAATTAGCAATAACTAACTCAGCGACGTCAGAATAAAAAAGAAGGATACTTAAGTATGAAGAAAATAAAAAGAATCCAGCTAACCTTCTCTCCTGTACAGAACGATTGATGTGTCCCCTTGATCGGTTCCCGAAGTCTCCACTCGAATCGGATTAACGGAAGTAGCTTCAATCAAACAAAAGAAAGAAAAGTTAAGAAGCATTCAACTAAATATCAGAGAGAATGAAGTTTGAACATATATGTACCTGCTGTTACATCGTCTTTGATCTCAATAACAGCCTAACTAACTCCATCGGGGGGGACACATCCTCTCTCTTCTGCGCGGATGACTCTGGGCGAGTCACGACTATTCATATTTAGAAATCTTTTCGAGGTCAAAATGCTTAGATGGAAGAATTATCTTATCGAAAACAAACTTATTCGATGTCATTTAGAAACCTTCTATAGAGCAAAGTATCATTCCTGCTTCTTGGGAGCTAAATCTTTATTCTCTCCCTTTCCCCCCTTGACACTTATCAAAATATGGCTCCTTTGCCTCATCATAAAAATTAGATAAAAGTTCATTGAAGGATGGTAGGAGTGGATGTTGCTTTCAAAATTGCATAAACCTCTGATATTACTTTGCGAATCTCATCATAAGATAGTTCCCTTTTTTTTGCAGCAGTGAGTTTCTTCTCCAGCTCCATAGACTTTTTCCAACTTTTATTCAAATCGAATCGTGGGGCTTGATAGCTCCTTGTCGAGTCCTCCTTCAAGCTATTTATGTGCACAAAGGATATCACTTTGATGCTACGAGAGAGAAGGGTATCTTTGGTACATCAACTTCTCGGACAAAAAATTATCTTCCTTAGATTTTATCGGTAGATTCTTGTGATTTTAAGTTTTGTTCTCAAAACACCCTTCATTTCTCTTTCAGAAGATATATCTCGTTCAAGCACGGAGCGGCTTTCTACCGAGAAAGTTTCTTCTTCTCAATTTGTAGGAATCTCTTTCGTTTCCTAAGATTGGTCCAAATCACATCTCAAAGGAAGTAATAGTACCTTTCAGGGCGAGGAAAGAGATGCACAATAAACTCTCGCATCAATCTTCAAATGGCGTTTGCTCCTTGAATTTCCCAGGTTGTGATAATGCAATCCTTCTCTCCATTTAGTTTGGCTATCTCAACATCTTTGAGAGAAAGGCTTTCCAAGCAGTTTCTTATTCTCAATCCCTCTAATTTGGAGACGCGTGCCTTGATCTCGGGATCCCCTGTTCCTGAGAATCTCACGATCCGTTCTCCCCGTAAGGTGGTCTACAAAGGAAATTCTCATTAAGGAAGGCGAGAAATGAAGTTACCGCGTGAGCGAATAGAAAGGCAATGACATCTACGAAGCAAGGGATAAGCGGAAATGAGCACAAGACTCTTCCAAGCCAAACTAAATAAGGCTGATTTTTCTAATGAGCTTAGTATGAGAGAGGCAAGGCATTATATTTTGAAGAAAATCCCCCCCACCCCGAGTTCTAGATCCTTGACCGCTAGAGCCCAGAGCGGGGTGATTAGGTGGTTCTGTCATCATCCTACAATTGGGCTGGCCGGGAACTAACCAATCAACACTTGAAAGATTGAGCAAGGGAAAATTACGAAGAAGGAAAAAGATACGTTAAAGAACACAAGAGCGTTACCTGCGTTCCCTATTGCTATCGGATCCGACCTCTAGCGAGACACCTCCTTCCGATCTTGGCGCTACAGCCGGAGGTGAGACGCCGGAACTTGGTATGATGGGAAGAGAAGTAGGAGGAATAGCAGACAGCCGGGAGCAGGAACATGGAACCCGATGTGATAGGAGAGAAAGAAGAAGAAATAGCATGCGTTTCTTGAGCAGGGACCAGATTGAAATTTATGTGAGGACGCCTCCAGATTCGGTATGCACAAGACAAAGCGGAACTAGAACCAAGTTTCTCCGTGGCCTTCACTAATCTCCTCCTCTTAACATTTTGGGGCTTGATGGGAGCAGGGAGGAGGAAGGCTAACAACAATAGAAGCCACTACGGTTTCTAAACCAATTACGGCCATCGAGGTTCGGTTCTCGACTCTCATCAATGTTGTTGGGAAAAAGCATTGTCGAGATGGAGCCTTCTGCAATCTCTCTTACATCAGGATTGGGAACTTCATCACTTTCGGCGCCTCCTTCCCTTTATTCTTGATTTATCCCGAAAGGGAAATAACCGCATCCTTTCGGCCCGGCGTCTTGAGCCATATATAAATGCGAAAAAGAAAGATGAAAAGAGGAAATAAAGATCAAACTTCTGGTCGGGACCACGTAGTAGCGAGACCGAAAGTTAAGTGATAATCATACCTAAAGCTAAATACAACCCACATTCTTGAATTAGATTTAATTGAGTCAAGAAGGATTTATCTAGCAATTATTATGGAACTCCTTGAATTTTTTTTCAACCATTCCTCTTAGTTTGGTATTATCTTCTCTTTGGAAATAAGTGAGCACCCGAGGGGTACCCCGTTTTAGTACTAAAGCCCCAACTCTCCTTATTAGAAACAAAAAGTACTTACTCTTCCCGGTCCTTAATGAATGCAGGGCCGAGAACGAGGAAGACCCTACCTTGCTTGGCTCCAAAGTAAAACCGATTCGGATTATGCAAATGCCGTGGTTAAGATTGAAAAGAAGGCCAAGAATAGGCGGGATGACGAGGCGGTTGAACTTTCTAAAATTTGAAACCACAACAAAGCCGCCAAAAGATTCTCTAAGAGTTTGGAGTCAATTGAGAAGGATTCAAACTAAAATGTGGGAAAAATATCTACAAAGATGCATGGAAAAGGCAACCCTAAGGCTGACTAACAAAGCATCTTGGTAAATAACTAGATCTCCCTCCTGAGAACAAGCACGCTCAGAGGGAGAAGGAACTCTATAAGAGATGCTAAGGGAGGAAAGATTATATCCCTTCACCAAATCGTCTATTCTAGCCTCGGAAAGAGTATTAACGAAGGAAATAGAACAACGTTTTAGATCTCTGGCAAGTTTAGGCATTGTGAAAAACCAGCGAAAGAAACCCTAGATGAAGAAAACCCGAGTTCAAGAATAAGGAAGAAACCCCGTACCTGAGTGAATAGATCCTTCTAAGAATTGAGAGGTCGATAACCTTTTGAAGAAGAGACAAAATGAATCGGTGAACAAGACGAGAAAATCTTCACAGAAGAAGTGCCGCTCTTGCAGATGATTAGAGAATTCAAATTAGTCTCATCAATAATATTTAAGGATGAAGTTGGCCAAGATTGATTCCAAGAAGCATGCGAAACCCTCCATCTAATGGTTGGGCGGTAAAATTCAAAACGTTTTGAATTCCAGACGCGTGGAAGATAAAAAGGTTAGATCATCATGAACCCTACGTCATAACAGCCGTCAAAAGCCGTATCTCGACAATGAGGGATGGCGAATAATCAAATACCAAACATTGAACCATTAAAGGCTAAGAGGTGATAAAGACTTCCTTACCCTTAAAAGGAGCGATCATACATGGATTCCAAAGTCAGCTGCACGCATGATTTGACAGATCGGACGAAATTATCAAAATTAAATATCTGAGGAAAGAAGAAAAGGAATGTTGGAGCAAACAAACCACAGAAGTACATTACAGGAGAAAGGAGAATCATTAAATGAAAGCACTGGAGCAGATATCAATATGGTAGACCCCATAATGATCTGATCTCAGAAATGCTTAGCTTCTTTAACTCGAACAATGATCAAAGAATATTTGATCATCCTTCGAATTAATCTACAAGCATACTTGATGGGGGACTATTGATAGGGATGAAAGTGGTAAGACACATGATATTCATCTGAGTAGGTCACATGTCAAGGTAACAAGTCCTCTCGCCCAGATCAAGTCAACACGATGTGATATATCTTGTCGATATGTGTGTACCCGATATGACAATATTATTAAATGATTCATCGGGATCGGAAGGGACTTGCCAACCTGACACGTGTCGATCGGAGAAGGCACTTCTAGATTAATAACCATCTGTATCGGTTCAGATCTTTTAGAAGAAAGGCGGTACATGCTTGACCTAGACTTCTAGAAGAATTACAAGCTGGAGCTGACTCAAACAATTGAAGTGGCACTTAGGCGTAGCTTGCATTTGGAAAGACAACTAGCAAACACGTGCCTAAATTAAGAAGCGTGCTCAGCACGCAACCTGCGCCTATAAAAGGCGGGGATCAGCGGCCTCATTTTGGACAAGTTGAATCCAGTGACTCACCTTAGTGGAATCTAGATCCATTTTCTCTCTTCCCTTGTTCTTCAATTCGAGGAATTATTATAAGATCTCTTGTAAACTCAGCTATTGATAGTGAGATCTCTCATTCCAGTGGTTTTTTCCCCCGTTGATTGGGGTTTTTCCACGTAAATTGGTTTCTCTCTTGCTTACATTTTTGGATTCTGATTGATTTTCTCTTTGGAAGGCTAGCCACCCAATCAATATAAAATTCAATTGTTTTAGCAGATTAAAATTGGAAACTCAATCTGATTTTAAGCTCTAACATTCCTATATTGAGTCCCTAACACTTTTTAACTCCAACATTTTTTGTTTAAAAATTTTGTATTTCCTTTCATTTGTGCTATAATGTTTTGCCTTTAGTTAGAACTCATAAAATTGCCTAGCATAAGTTAGCATGCTTTTGAAGTTTCACTTAATATGTTGTGATTTAACTCTCTTCTTCTTTGTTTTTCCACTTTTAAGCGGATTATGCTCAGGTTCTAGGGGAGTACAAAAAGAAAGTTATGAAAGTAGTTTTCGAGATTCAACCACGGTAGATTTGGAGACTTCGGATAGGTGTTAATGCTACTTGTTTTAGTTATTTTGCACAAACCTTTTACTATTCTATTCTTTTTTATAGAATGGGTGTG